>MDKI01254085.1:0-35497 GCA_005239505.1 Nicotiana paniculata
CCAGATTATATTTGCAGCGCCCGTTTAGTCTTTCTATAAGACATAGTTGAGCGTGATCACTAACCATACTACTTTCACTCAAATCTGACTCTGAATCGATGTTCAAAACTCAAAATTTCACAAGACGAAACCCCCAAATTTCACTTTAAAATCATCAATCAAATGCAAAAAACAAAGAGGATTCATGAAATATAAACAAAATAGAGTATAGAATAATTCCCCAATCCATATGGTTAAAATCTCCTCCAAAAATTGTCTAAATTCTAGCTCCCTAACTCAAAATATGACCAAATAAACAAACCTTCGATATTAAGTATTTTTGCCGAGCTGTTCTGTCTCGTTTTGCGTGCCAAATGATCCCAAAACTTGCTTTTTATGTCTCCAATGGATTCCTTGTGAAATTTCAATGCATATAGGCTTTTGAAGCACTCCAATTGACTTTATAATGAAGGAGATATGTTGGTTTCAATATTTGGAAATGTGCAGATTTTTAAATACGAAATCAGTGGTAATTTCGTAATTAATCTAGAAAATCCGGCAACCCAATTCTTAGTAAAATGACCAAAAAATCCTCATACGATTTCAAAATTCGATGTTTTTTGTTTCGTGTCTGTAATTACGATACGGATCTAATGCTTCAATCAAAAAAGAAATTGGAGCTCATTTGTTCAATATGATATCATTTATGCTTGAATAAACGATGTCGAAACATAAGAAAAACGAGCGCAACACAAGACAAACCTATATGAAACTCACCCAAGCCCCTCGGGACCCCGTATGAACATAACAAAAAGTCCCATAACATAACATGGACTTAATCGAGACCTCAAATCACGCATAACAACATCAAAACAACGAAATGCACCTCAAATCAAACTTAATGAACTTTCGACTTCCAAAATCTCGCTCTGAAACATATCAAACAAACTCGGAATGAACTAAGGTTTTGCACATAAGTCCTAATACATTATATGGAGCTACTCTTTCCTCCAAACTACCGAGTGAATTGCAAATGCCCAAAACAACCCGAACGGTCATTACAATATTATTTTTGGAAGACCTAACCATGTGCTATGTGAAGAATTCGCTCACAGTATGAAAGGAGAATTCAAATTGAGCATGATGGGAAAGCGAACTTTCTTTCTTGGACTGCAAATTAAACAATCTCCCAAAGGTATCTTTATCAGTGAAACCAAGTACACCAAGGAACTTATGATGAAGTTTGGTATGGAGAATGCAAAGTCCATTAGAACTCCAATGAGTCCAACAACTATGATTGAAGAATACAATAATGGAAAAAGTATGGATAAAACAATGTATAGAGGAATGATTAGATCTTTATTATATCTCACTGCTAGTCGACCAAGTAAAATGTTCAGTATTTGTAAATGTGTAAGGTTTCAGCCGGCTCCTAAAGAATCCCATCTTACTGTAGTTACACATTATTAGATATCTTATTGGGACCACTAAATTAGAATTATGGTATGCTCTCTAGTGGCACATGCCAATTGTTCAGAAATGCACTAATTTCCTGGCATAGCAAGAAATAAAATTGTGTTGCCTTATTAACTACTGAAGCAGAATATTTAGTTGTTGGAAGTTGTTGTACACAATTCTTTTGTATCATGCATCAACTTCTCAATTATGATTTATCTCTTACCTCTACTCCTATATTTTGTGATAATACTAGCGTTATATGTTTGTCAAAAATTTTTGTGCATCACTTCAAGGCAAAGCATATAGAAATCAAGCATTATTTATCCGTGATCATGTTGCAAAAGATGATATTATATTATAATTTATTAGTACTGAGTCTCAACTTGCTGATATTGTCACAAAACCTCTTTCGAAAGAAAGATTTTATTTACTGCGTAAAAATATTGACATTATGCCTATTTTGTGAAAAATCATTCGTATCTATATAAAATATTTTACTTCCTTAATTATGTTTGCTTAATTGATGAGTGTATTAATTTTGATGTGAGTGTAGTTATTACACTTCCATTGGTGTCGCCGAAGCTACTCCTTAGAAATGTCACTTCCTTCTGAACTTGGCTTTTCCCTTAACTGATGCAACCCTCCAACCATCAAAAAACCTAGATAAGTAATAATTTTCCTTCCCATTATTCATATATTCTCAAAAAATTCCCCTACCATGGAAAAAAGAAACCACTCATCTTCCAATGCCACAAGACAAAGCACACGATTTAAGAAAACCCACAACCCCGAAGAAACCGTAGACCTAGAATCATCCTTCCACTCAGACTTCCTCGAAACCGATAATGAAAGTAGCGAATCAATGGAGGATGTACCTATTAGCCTGAAAAACGCAGGAAAAATTCCTATGGAGCAAACACTCAAAAATCCTGCATGCAAGAAAGAGAAAGTGAAAAGCACATATTTCGGGCCAGAGGAAAAACTAAACTTCTATGGACCAAGTGAGAAATAAAGATTTGAATCCTATAAGTTCAAATCTTTGGCTTATGAACGCTCTGTAAGTCTCTCTCTTATGAAAAAATTGCACTATGATCTGATTGCTATTTTCGACTTTCAGCGTCTTACTCCTCTGTTTGATACTATTGAAAATTTTGTGTATGAAGAGCATGTTTATGCCAATCTGTTTGTTAATGACAAAGATGACTTAGAGTCCATAGTTTTGGCACTCGTATTGTTCTTGATTCCTATCAATTTGAGAAGATATTTTCTGCTAAGTTTCATGGTTATGATGTTTTTATACAAAACTCCTGGCCAAAAGATTTTGAAGTTTCCTTAGAAGAGGCAAAAACTTTTATGTCTGATAACCCTCCTGACATTGGTCCTAAAAATCTCAAGTTTGAACACCGGATTTTAGCCCACATGATAGACACTATTTTACTTCCTAGAACTGGGTCCCTCAGCACTTTGACTATTAAAGATATTTTTGTTTTTTACTGTGTTGTGAATAATAAAAGGCTTGACTAGTTTGTGTGGATTCGTCAGTATATGCTTGAAAGTATAAGAGATATATCCTCTTCTGCTGCTTGTCTACCCTATGTGTTGCTCATCTTACATATTCTTGAAGTCATGAATGTTTATTTGGCACCTTTCTTGCCCAAACACATAACCAGTACCTATGATAAGACAACGTTTTCTATGATGGTGTCACGACCCAACCTATGGGACGCGATGGGCACCCGGTACCTTACTCAACCGTGTACCAACATAACATATCATTCTTATCATACTATCATGGGTAAATGTGCCAAAATTGTCATCATGACATAATCGAAATAAAACATAAGGGAATGCTAGACATAGGAAGCCCTAACATGATATAGAAACTTATACATGTGACATACGCGCCTATAAAGCTGACATGACCATTTGTAAACTCAAAACATAGGCCGACAAGGCCATACAAGTATCCATATACCTGACATTTGTCTACAAGCCTCTAAGAATACATAAACATCAAAAAGGTTGGGACAGGGCCCTGACATACCAGTCAATGCATGTCCCAATCATACTGACCAAATAGGCAACTCCGGAGCAAGTGGAGTGTAGCAGCACCTTCCGCTGAGCTGATAGCCTACTAGGAGAACTGTTAACCTGTCTATCGGGACCTGCGGCATGAAACACAGCGTCCCCAAGAAAAAAGGACGTCGGTACGAATAAAGTACTGAGAATTTAAGGCAGAAAAGCATAACTAAGAACAATAATGTAAAGAGAGATGTAGGAGATACAACCTGTAGCATCTAAGAGCCTCTAAGAGATAGTGACATGAAATGCGTGATACATATATATACATAATCTTTTAAAAACATCCGCCTCTGTGGGCATCATCATCATCATATCATACCCGGCCTTGAAGAGGACTCGGTAAAAACGTACCTGGCCATCATAAGGCTCGGTAGAATCGTACCCGGCCACGTGGAGCTCGGTAAACCCAACTGATCACTGGTTGCAAAATAGGTGTTGTACCCGGCCGACTATAGCGCGGCTCGGTAGAGTAAAATAGATACTATATATAATGCATGCTGGACTCATGGAATCACGCTCTAAACCTTTCGGAGTGACGTAAGGTAGTTGCACCATCGATTAAAATTATGGACATCATACCCTCAATATGAACTTCACTAGGACTCAAGGATCATAAATAATTTCTTAGAATAACTTTGGAAGGATAGAATAACATGGACAACCTTAGTTGCTAGGAGTAGATTCATTATGAAATAGCATATCGTTTATGTTCGTTTCACTTTAGATCATGCCAAAAGAAAGAAGGAAATACCTTAACATACCTTATCACAATCTTTCTTCTCACCAAGTTGAACTCTCCTCTTCTCACCTTAATCTACAACAATGATAATAATACTATCATTAAGTTACGAATGGTACAACTATCGCACCACGAACAACAAGCTTATTTTGTATAAAAACGGGCAGCATCTCCACTATAATCCTTACTTCCTCCAAATTCAAGATAACACCAAAAACACAAGAACACAACAACAACAACATATATACATTATTTTCCATGCTTATATACACCATAAAATACTACAAAACAGCCCAACACACCGTAATCTCTTATACACAAAATGACCACCGTAGTAGTGTCAAACAACCTGAAAATGTTACGAAGAACAACCAACCCACCAACCTACATCTATATGGTGTTTCTCCAAAACCTTCCTCCTCCAGAACTCCACAAAACAGTAGTGAAATATGCAGCCCAACAGCAACATAAAACAGTCCACAAAACAGTCCGCTACAAGTGAATAACTCGAACTCACGGCTTCCGATCACCGTCCCGTGAGTTCTTACAAGTACAAAACGAATTACCATGAATTTACAGAATACAAAATGGATGAAAAAGATCAGTAAACTTACCTTATTTGTTAGATAACTCAGCCTTTATCTTGGTTCTTCAAATTCTAGGTTTTACCCCCAATTAGAACTTGAAAGGGAGAGAAAATCAATAAGGGTTTGTGGGTAATTTTTTTGGAGGAAGTTTGCAGGGGCTTAGGTCTATTTGTTTGTGATATATAATGAGGGATATATTGAAGGAGATGAACCCTTAAATAAGCTCTTTGGCCGACCCGAAATTGCTTCTTTTTCGGCTCTCATTTAACCAAGCACGTGACACACCTACTTGTCACCTAGCAACCTACGTAGTCTTGCAAAAATGGATATATCTCTCTAGTCCGATATCGTATCGACAAACAGTTAAATGTGTTAGCAACTAGACTCGTAGATATTAAATTTGGTATCTATATTATACCCTAATTCCAAGTATATTGGGAGAAAAGCTCATCTACATTTGACCTAATTTTTGGCATATTTGTGAATGTAACTTGTGATGATCTTTGACAACTTTTGTTCCACAAGTTGATTGACTTCAAAACATAGCACACGACTATCATACAAAGAAATTAACTCATAGCATAACCTTCTTATCATGTAATTAACCATACTATCACACTAAAGTACATGTTATAACATTCCAGATTTGTCGACTTTTGACGAACTTATTTTCTTCAATTTGTTTAGCTTCTAAGCCTTCCAACCCTATTGGTACTTGCATTCCATGATCTTAAATATTTGTAATCTCCAAGTTAACACGATTAAATTACTTTATGTACTTTCAAAGACGGTCTCATTTCTAAGCTTAAATAAATTGACTTACGACTTACTCTCACGTACGAAATTATGGGGTGTAACAGATGGGCTACACCGTAAGTGATGATGGATAGGTCAGGCATGCCAAAGTTGAAAGTGCTCTAATAAAAGTTGAAGCACTACTGAACCAACCGAGACACACTCGACTGCCACTAACAACCTATAGTAGATTCAGCAAAATCTAGATGGGGTAAAAACCCTGCTCATTGCAATGAAAGAATAGGTGGACAAAATCAAGGAAGTCACCATAGAAATGGGTACAAATGTGGCCAATCTCAGGATGGACATGGGAGCCATGAGGAGGCAAGCAATCAGCATTCAACTCCATGGCAGAAAAGATTGATAAAATCACGAAAGAAGTTGAAAGCTCCTATGACTCTTTCTGCACCAAAGTGATCAATACCCTGAAGTACTTTCTGGGGAGAAACTAAGGCAGTGTGTGTGTGTGTGTTAAAAACAACATTTTTATTGCTTTTATTTTGTGACTTATTTTTTCGTTGGTCTGTAAGAACCATCACTTTGTGCCTCTACTGAAGCCATAACCTCTACTACCCTAACTACTATGTCTGTTATCTATCTATTATCTACTTTCTTTTGTATGTTCTGTCTGCACTTGTGTTTTTTCCTTTTTGATTGATGTCAAAGGGGGAGAAAACCATATGAGTAAGCCAGAGCAACAACTCAGGGGGAGAAGTGATGAGTGAATCTAAGTAACAACTCAGGGGGAGCAGGCATCTTAAGCTATGAAAGGGAAGTATACTTTGTTTACTCTTTTTTGATTGTCATCATCAAAAAAAGGGATATTGTTACATCTAAGTCAATGATGAAAATAGTGCAAATCTAATTGTATCTATTTGATTGCAGGAAATTAGGAAGTACAACTACTTCAAAGGAAGTCCTTTTGGTAAGGATATCATAAAGGAAACAAAATCAAAGGCAACATGAACGATGCTAAATCAAAGGAAGTAAAAGCCATCAAAAAGGAAACAAAATCAAGTCTAGACGCTAAAGTTTCATTCAAAGGACATCGAGGCTCTCTCAAGAAGGAAACATATCGAGTGCAGCTCCTAAAAGAATATCAGGCCATACGTCAAGGACTAAATTAGAATCTAAAGATACTGAATATTGATCAACCAAATCAAAGCCACAAATCACTCTCTGAAATATGGATATGAACGGGGAAAAATTAATCCATACCATCTCATGTGCAAGATTCCGAGACACCCCTTGGGTCAAATCTCTTAGAGGATTATGTGCCTCAATTAAAGATCAATATACAACGGCTATTCAAACTCTTCTATAAGAAGACTGGAAAACTCAAGAAGATGATTTACTGAACTACACAATCTGTTTCTAAGCCTTTCTAGTTCTTTGTACAAATATTTTATTCTTGAGTGTACAAGTGTTACAAAAGATAGGAAGAGTTGGAACACAAAAAGAGGGTTGTGTCAACATTACAAAAATCATTGTTGATGTACATCGTTGATGGTGAACGTACTAAAATCATCGCTACTGTAATCATTTATCAAAGATCTAAGAGAACCCTTCTGACCCAAGGGAACTGGACGTAGGTACCACGCCGATACTGAACCAATATAAAATTGTTGTGCCTTCTTTACCTTTCTTTTCATTTAGTTCATTCCTATTGAAATAATTCACTGTGCAAAGTCTAGTCGACTAAACATACAATTAGTCAACAAAGATTTTTAAATCAGTTACAAATTACCCCCTCCCTCTTGTACTTTCAGAGAATTCAAATCGCAAACATCAAAGCACAACTACTTCCTTTGGACAAGGTTTTCTGGTACTTTTGTTGGAAAATTAGCCTCAAGATTTTAAGGAAGCTATGTCTTCTCCGGAATCACAATTTTGAAAATAGACAGTCACTAGTGAGATAGAATCACCCAATATCAGTCAATGTATCACAATCTGTATGTACGCCATCAAGAGAGAAACATAAGAGGGCGATTCTAGGGGGATAGATACATATCCACACGATACACAATAAAGACCTCATGCCATAACAGTAACAATATCATCATAACCGCATGGAAAATATCTCATGCCATAACATCATCAACACCACAACATCCATGCAAAAGAGACCTTGTGCCAACACCAAAGAAATCTGCTTGATATGCTTGTATGTTCCATAATCATAACAATCCAAGATATAAATTTATCATAAAGAAGACATATGCTCACAACTCATCAATAAGGTTCACAAATAAATAATAATGATAATAATAATAACAATAATAATACAGTACGAATGTGTGCAAAAGATGTGAAAATTGACTACGGCTAAATAAGTTATAGTAAAAACTTCAAAATAACCCATCTCGGATAATTATGAGATAATAATTCTAAACATTATCTCTAGCATGATAGAATAAACTCACATAGTCATACAAATTATTAAACATATATCATGTAAAGCATGCAATCCAAACAAGGCATATAAGAAAAGAGACAGTCAATAGTGAGATAGAATCGCCCAATATCAGTCAATTTATCACAATTCTCGTGTACTCCATCTAGAGAGAAATATGAAAGGGCGATTCTAGGGGGATATATGCATATCCACACGATGCACAGTAAATAGCTTATGCCATAACAGTAACAATATCATCATAACCGCACGGCAAAGATCTCGTGCCATAACATCATCAACACCACAGACTCCATGCATAAGACACCTTGTGCCAACACCAAATCAATCTTCTTAATATTCACGTATGTTACATAGTCATAACAATCCAAGATATAAATTTATCTTAAAGAAGACATATGTTCACAACTCATCAATAATGTGAACAAGGACATACTAATAATACAGTGCGAAAGTGTGCTCAAGATGTGAAAATTGAGTACAAACAAATCAATTATAATAAAAATTCTAAAATAACCTATCTCGGATAATTATGAGATAATAATCATAAAGATTATCTATAGCATGAAAGAATAAACTCGCGTAGTCATAAAAATGATTAAACATATATCATGTAAAGCATTCAATCCAAACAAGGCATATAAGAAGCCTAAAGTCTAATCCGATCATGAATCATGTATAGCACCTACATATACGTTCATCACCTTGCACATACGTTGCTTCCACATATCAAAAATAGGAAATATGGTCAAATCCTAAGTGTTATTCCCTCGCACAAGATTAGGCAAGATACTTACCTTAACAACCCAAATCAACATTTTAGAATTGCCTATCCCTCATAAACCACCTCAGGACGGCTAGAATCTTGTCAAAATTACTCAATAACCTCAAATAAATTTATAAGAATCAATTTCAAACTATAAAGCTTCAATTTTTAATCAATTCTCAAAAAGTCAACAAAAATCAATCTAGGCCCACATGTAAATTCGAGTCAAGGGGTAGATCCCGGTTACCCATAACATCACGAGTCCAAATATGTATTTTGATTCCAAAATCAAGTCCAACTCATAGCTCCAAACCAAATTGCAATCCCTTATGTTATAGGAAAAATCCCCAAATATTCTCAGAATTTCATGTGTTTCGGTGTTAATAATCCATGTAGATTTTTAAAATAATACCATAAATAAGTAGAAATTATTTACCACAAAGTCTTGTATGAAAATATCCAAGAAAAATCGCCCATCTCCAAGTCTAGGTTCAAAGTATGAAAGAATGAGCTAAACCTGAAATTTAACATTTAAATGCACTGCCAAAGGGTACTTTCTGTGAATGCGGCACATGTCTCTCATTCGTGAAGCACAAAAGCTTTTGCGCAGAAAAAGACCCTTCACGTTCGTGGAACCTCCCTCACGAACACGATGAGCAAGCCTTCCCCACTATGCAATCATGACCAGGTCTTCGCTAACGTAAACACCAATCCACCCGCTCCCAGCTCTCAATTGCGCATTCGACCTTCCAGGCAAGAATATAAAAAGCAAGTCCATCAGCCTTCGTGAACGCCACCCCCAGGCGTGAACACAAAGAATAAAACCTCCTCAACACCAAATCATTCATCAGGAACATGAGGCTCCTCTTGCGAACGCGATGAACACCAGACACCAACCGAATCAGCCAATTTCAAACTTGCTCTGAGTGGTCTAAAACTCACCCGAGCCACCCGGACCCTTTCCAATCATACAAACAAGTCCATCAATACTGCCCGGACCTATCTAAAATCTCCAAACACATATGATAACATCACATCAACGAATCAAATATCAAATCAAAAGTTAAACTTCTCTTAAGTTCAAGAACTTCCAAACTTCCAACTAAGCTCCCGATTCAAGCCTAATCCATCCAGATTACATCCAAAATTTAAATTCCAAATGACAAAACGAACCTCATCCAAGATCTGGAACATAAATCCTAATTCGATAGTATCAAAGTCAACTCCAAATCAAACTTAGGAACTCTCCAAACTTTCAAATTACCAACTTTCGATAATTAGAGCCAAAAACATCCTAGGAACCACCAAATTCAAATTTGGTCATACGCTTAAGTCCAAAATCATCATACATACCTTTGGAACCATCATTAAGTACATAATTGATAGTTTTTTAATCCAGTATTTTTGTGATGACCCGGTAGGTCATTTACAGCTTTACCCTTCATTTTCGTCTTTCAAGACCCCAAATAGTACTATTTTAGCCTTTCTCGATTTACGTGTACCTTGTCCATTTTTCGGAAGGTTTTTAAGAGGAAAAATTTGTGGAAATGTGAAATCGGGCCTTAAAAATCATTTGAGTTGACTATGGTCAATATTTTATGTAAACGGACCCGGATCAGTGTTTTGACGATCACATGTGCGTCCGAATTATGATTTGGGACTTGGGTGTATGCCCGGAATCGAAGTCGGAAGTCCCTAACTTGATTTAACGTAATTTATTAAAAACTAGTAAGTTAAAGGTTTAAAGAATTCCTAAATTTGACCGTAAGTTGGCTTTGTTGATATCGGGTACGGATTTTGGTTCCGAAACTTGGTATGAGTTCATTACAATATTTATGACTTGCTTGTAAAATTTGGTGTAAAACGAAGTTGATTTGACGTTATTCGGGCGTCCAGTTGAGAAATTTCATGTTATTAAGTTTCATTGAAAATTTCATTTGTTTTGGTGTTCGATTCGTAGTTCTAGGTGTTATTTTAGGTATTTTGATCGTGCTAGCGAGTTTGTATTATGTTTTTACACTTGCATGAACGGTTGGTTTGGATCTCGAAGAGCTCCCTTGTCACGACCCCAAATCCTAAACCGGCCGTGATGGCGCCTATCATAGAACTAGGCTAGCCAACCATTTCAGATTATCTATATATTTCATGATTTCCCAAAATTTAGCAGATTTTAAAATATCAGAATGAGATGAAACGAAATGCACACTTTCCCAAAACTTGGAGTCAACTGTCATGAGCATCTAAGAATGAAAATACAATGTACAATAATATAACATACGCATCAGCGTGCAGCCCGAACCATATATATAACATACGATGCGGCGTGCAGCCCGATCCATATAATATAACATACGCATCGGCATGCAGCCCGATCCATATAATAGTCGACTGCGCTCACTGGGGTGTACAAACTCCTGGAGGGGCTCCTTCAGCCCAAGCACTATATCTGCTACGGCGTGCAGCCCGATCCAATATGTATATTGTTGCGGCGTGCAACCCGATCGATATGTCAGATATATTGCTGCGGCGTGCAGCCCGATCCATATATATATATATAATCTATACTACTGCGGTGTGCAGCCTGACCCACATATAATATATAACATATATATTGTTGCGCCGTGCAGCCCGTCCCATAACTATCCTCACATACTCGGCGCTCGGCCTAACACATATATACTGATGCGGCGTGCAGCCCGATCCATAGCCATCCTCACATACTCGGCGCTCGGCCTAACACATATATACTGATGCGGCGTGCAGCCCGATCCATAGCCATCCTCACATACTCGTCTCTCGTCCTGACTCAGTCACCCTCACAAGCCACTTGAGCATTTTATCTCAACTCACGGGACTCAACCCCAAATACTTTTCAGAGTTTTCAAAGCAGTGTGATAACAGTGAAAATAACAAGTAGGAAACATGACTGAGTTCACAATTGTTCTAACAGGATAGTGGTAGAATAGTGTAAAGTACCCCCAAAGGGTCTAAACAGGTCGGCACAAGGCCCCAAACATGGCTCACAACCCATAAACAAGTATAAACTTCTGAAAGACAGGATGTCGTAAGGTTTCAACTCGAATACGCGGCTTAATAGTCGCTACGGGACGTACCAAGTCACAATCCCTATCGGTGCACGCCCCCACGCTCGTTACCTAGCATGTGCTTCACCTCATTTATCAACACAATATGAAATAACGGGGTGTCATACCCTCAGGTTTAGAGTTACAATCGTTACTTACCTCGAAACAGCCCAAAAGCTACTCCGCGATGCGCTTGCCCCTCGAATTGGCTCCCAAATGCTCCGAATCTAACCAAAATCAGATTAACATCATCAATATACGCTAACGGAACAAAACTCAATCGAAAGATATAAATTTTAACACAATTCTCGAAATTCGGTCAAATCCGAGCCCTGGGCCCACGTCTCGAAATTCAGTAAAATTCACGTCACGAGAATCCTCATCCTTCCACGATTCTTAACATACCAAAAACTCCACAATCGGACCATAATTTCCCACTCAAATCACCAAAAGAATTTCCAATTTTCCTCCCCATTTTCCCCAACTTTTTCCACTTTAATTCTTCAAATTACAAGCCTAATGCGTACAAAATAGCATAGAAACGAGTTTTATAATCCGGTAACTTACCTCCACTGAAGACCTTCGAATTCCCCCTTCAACTTGCCCTCAAACAAGCTTAATCTGCATGCAACAACGGAAGAAATGACAAAATATTCGCAGAGACACTTTTTATACTGTCCTGCCCAGTTAATCCGCACCTGCGGACAATTCCTCGCACCTGCGATCCCAGGTGTGCACCTGCGAAATCCCACTAACAGTCCAATTCTCGCACCTGCAATCCCTTTTCCGCACCTGCGGCTTCGCAGGTGCGGCCCATGCTTCGTACCTGCGGATTCCTCCTGCCTAGCCTTTTTTTATACCTGTGCAAGGTCCTTCGCAACTGCGGCTCCCGTACAGCAGGTGCGGCCACACCAGAAGATTCACACCAACAACTATTTGCTGCAAATTTCCTAAATCCAAACCTCTGTTACCCATCCGAATTCAATCCCTAGCCCCTCGGGGCCCTAACCAAACATACCAACACACCCCATAGCATCATTCAAACTTAGTCGAGCCCTTGAAACACCAAAAACAACACAAAAACACCAAAATTACATCAAATTCAAACCTATGAACTTTAAAACTTTTAAATTTCGCCAATGATGCCGAAACCAACCAAAACACATCCGATTGACCTGAAAATTTGTACACATATCCAAAATGACATTACAAACCTGTTCCATTCTGACCCCGATAGCCTATTTTCCACTGCCGACCAGAAATCGCCAAACACTAACTTTCGCCAATTCAAGCCTAATTCTACATCGGACATCAAAACTTCATTTCAAACACACTTCTAAGTCCCATATCACCTAACGAAGCTATCCGAGCCATAAAATCCGCATTTTGAGGTCATTTACCAATAAGTCAACTCCCAGTTTGACTTTTCAACTATTAAGCTACTTTAAGAGACTAAGTGTCTCTACTCTCACCACGACCACTCCGAACCCAAAACAACCGTCCCAACACAACATAAACAGGCTAAGAAATATATGATAAAGCAGAAATGGGGGAAACGAGGCTAATCTCACGAAGCGATCGTCCAGGTCGTTACATCCATGTGTTTCGGATAGGCTACGAATGATTTTAAACTTAGAAGTATAGCTAATGCCTTTACTGTCATTGGTGCTCTGCTTTGCGAGATCTAGCTTGCAATGTGAACAACGGTTCGCATTTTCAAGCATGGACTAGATTGGGGGTGTCTCGCATTTATGAGGTAAATGTTCGAATTTGCGAACTTGAGCTGCCATTTTTGCGAAGGCAGAGTCGCATTTGCGACTCAGTGTGTCCTAGGCTACCATCGCATATGTGGAGGAATGGTCCGCATTTGCGAGTGGTATGGGTTCGCACTTGCGACTAAAACATCGCATTTGTAATGACTGACTTTCTGTGTAGGGTTCGCATTTGCGACCTCTTTCTCGCAAGATATCGCAATTGCGACATCCGGAGCTGGTAAAGAGGGGAAGAACGAGATTTAGCTCATTTCCTTTCAAACTCTCGACCCTAAACTCCATATAGTCAATTTTTCTAGAGATTTTCTTCCTGAATTCATTAGTAAGTGACTTTAATCTGCTTCTTTTCAATTACCCATTACATTTCATAAGTTTTCAACATCAAATCTAGGATGTTCATGGTAGAAATTAGTAATAAGAATAATTTTTTTTTTAAATTTGGGATATAGACCTCAAATTAAGGTCGGATCTCAAAACTAATTACATACTCGGGCTCGGGCTCGGTTTTTGACCAAGGGGACTCGAGGTTGAATTTTATTGAATTTTTGGCAAAAGTGTAAAGATCCTAACTTTATGTATTGTAATTGATTTCCCTAGCATTAATTGATGTTATTGCGTCAATTTTGGTTAGATTCGATTGATTTAGAGGAGGATTTTAGAGAAAAGGCCCTGGTTGAGCTTTGATTTGCTTGCGGAGCGAGGTAAGTGTTGGGTCTAACCTTGATTTGAAATAGGGAATTAGGAACCCTTGACCTATGTGCTATGTGAATTACATGTGTAGCGGCGTATATGCGAGATGACAAGTGTATATACGCCATCAAATTACTTGATTTCATGCTTTCATGTATTTCATTAATTATTGTATTCCATGTCTCGACTGTTACATGCTTTAATTGCTTCCGATGCCTTAACTTGCTACTTGACACTTATTTATCTCGTATTAAAATGTTCGTTTCTTCCATGATTTCATGATTAATTACTACTTGCCTTAATTGTCTTTCTTGTACATTTAATTGTCACATATTTTCCTTGCCTTGTTGCTTCGTATTAATATTAGCATTCTTTGATTTGGTATGAGGGTCCTATATGGCTTTACTTTCATATTTGTTTAATCGTAGAGATTCTTGTGATTCGAGTTGTTAAATTAATTGCACTTATTGATTTTGTTTATGGATCGAGTTGCACGCTGCAACATGTGAAATAAGGGAGGAGGATATTGATATGGTGGGATTGGGTTGCACGTCGCAACAGGTAAAATAAGGGAGGATTGATATTAATATGGAGGAATAAGGGAGTATTATGATATTGATTCTGATTATAGAGTGGGATCGGATTGCGCACCACAACGGATTTCTTATATGTTATTCTTGTTACTAATATGGTGAAATAAGGGAGTATTGTATTTGTACGGTGGGATTGAGTTGCGCACCGCAACAGATTGTGTGTTTTGTATTCATTGTTGTACTGTGATAGTTTCTTGATGATTTCATACGAAATTCTAAGTACTGGTAGATTCTAGTTTTTACCGATTCTGGTGATTGAGTTTATTCTCATAAGTTAACTGCCTTATTTTTCATGTGTTTCTTTCTTGTTATTATTTTTATACAGCGTACAGATTATTGTAAGTGACCCACCTTAGCCTCGTCAATACTTATTTGAGGTTAGGCTTGGCACTTATAGTGTACATGGGGTCGGTGGAACCCATACTACACTCTGCACTTCTTGTGCAGATTTTGGAGTCGGTCTTAGCAGCGGTCAGTAGATTGCTCGGATTGATTTTCGGATTGGAGACTTGAGGTACAACTTCTCGGAGTTCACAACCTGAAGTCCCCTTCTACCTTATCCTAGCTGTTTATTTCATTTCGGATAGTTTTACTCTCATTCAAACCATTATCTGTATTATTCTAGTCGATCGTGCACTTTTGATACCAGTTCTGGGATTGTATCTAGATATTACGCTTATTATGGTTTTTCTCACTTATTTCAATTCTATTTTGGTTTATTCTGTTTAATTAGTATCAACTAATTTATTTTGTTAAAAATGGCTAAAAACTATTCTAACTTTGGCTTGCCTAGCAAGTGAAATATTAGGCACCTTCACGGTCCCGAGGGTGGGGATTCCGGGTCATGACAAGTTACTATCATAGCACTAGGTTGCCTAGGTCTCACGATTCACGAGAAAGCTTAGTAGAGTCTAGAGGATCGGTACGAAGACGTTTGTACTTATCTTCTAGAGGCTATGGAGAAAATTTTCATTTCATTATTTCTCTACCGTGCGCTTTTATTCTATCATTCATTATTGAACCATTCTATTCATGTTCTTTCGCAGATGGCGAGAACACGCACTGCATATACAGCCGGACATGAGCCGGAACCCCCTGTGGTAGCTACTACCAGGGGTAGAGGTCGAGGTTGAGCCATAGGCTGAGGCTGAGGCTGAGGCTGAGCTCAGCCTAAAACTCGAGCAGCAGCACCCGTAGTGGAGCCTCAGGTTGATTTTGAGGAAGAGGTTCCAGCTCAGACTGTACCCGTCAGACCAGCTCAGGTTCCATAGGGGTTCATAGCCACTCTAGTGCTTCAGAACACTCTAGTCTGTTTGGTGGGCCTTATGAAGAGTGTGGCCCAGATCGGTACCTTCCTGGTGGTACCAGCCGTGTCTCTGGCTGGGGGGGGAGGGGGAGTACAGAATCGTGCTACTCACACCCCGTAGCTGGTGGTTTCCCAATATCAGACTCCAGCAGCCCCACCAGTTAGGGTGGTTTAGCTGGTTGTTGCGGCACACGCCGGTGATAGGTCTGCTATGTCTTCTGAGGCTTTGTTGCGGTTGGACATGTTCACCAAGCTCTTTCCTGTTCATTTCAGTGGCGCACCTTCTGAAGTATTTTGAAGTTACAAAAAAAAAATTAGCACTTTTTCAATTGTTGTGTCTTTTCTCCCTTTTCTTTTATTATACTTAACAATTATGTTTAATTATTATTTATACATAAATTTTGATTCATCCACATGAAGTAATCTGAATCAAATTTCCTTCATTCACATAAGATTGGACATAAAAACTTTATTCTCGTTACCAAAAAACTCAAATAAAAGCAGACGGAGAAGGAGTAACGGTATAACAATCCAAATGGATGAAACGTAATTTGTTCCTGGAACTTGAGCGTATGCCCATAATCATATTCAGAAGTCGCTAACTAGATTTAACGTAATTTGTTGAAAACTAGTAATTTAAAGGTTTAAAGAATTCCTATGTTTGATCATAAGTTGAATTTATTGCTACCTAGTTCGAATTTTGGTTCCGGAACTTGGTATGAGTTCATTAAAGTATTTATGACTTTTCTGCAAAATTTGATGCAAAACGGGGTTGATTTGACATGATTCTGACGTCTGAATGAGAAATTGCATGTTCTTATAGGCTGCAGATGATTTTGAACTTAGAAGTATAGGTGATACCTTTACTGTTGCTGGTGCGCTGCTCCAGATCTTGCATTGGCTCGCATTTGCGGGCCTCAATTTTGCGAACAAGGCTTTGCATTTGCGAGCATGGGATGGATGGGGGATTCTTGCATTTGCGAGGTAAATTTTCGCATTCGCAAACTTGCAACTGTGGCTTTTGCGAAGGCAGAATCGCATTTGCGACTCAGTGTGTCCTGGGCTGCCATCGCATATGCGAAGGAATAGTCCACATTTGTGAGTGGTATGGGTTCATATTTGCGACTGAAACATCAAATTTGTGATCACTAACTTTTTGAGAAGGGTTTGCATTTGCAACCTCTTTCTCGCATTTGCAATGTTTGCAATTGCGAAGAAAATATCGTAATTGTGACATCCGCGACTGGTAAATGAGGGGAAGAACGGAAGTTAGCTCATTTCTTTCAAATTCTCAACCTTAAACTCCCTAGAGGCGATTTTTTCAAGAGATTGTCTTCTTAAATTCATTGATAAGTGACTTTACTCTACTTTTTGTCAATTACCCATTACATTTCATAAGTTTTCAACATCAAATTTAGGGTTTTCATGGTAGAAATTAGGGATTTGAGAAGAATTGGGGATTTTTGTAAATTTAGTATTTAGACCTCAAATTGAGGTCGGATTTCAAAACTAGTTACACACTCGGGCTCGTGGATGATTGGGTAAATGGGATTTGGTTTGAATCTCGAGTTTTGACCAAGAAGGCCCGGGATTGACTTGTGTTGACTTTTTGAAAAAAGTGTAAAGATCTTAACTTTATGTATTGTAATTGATTTCCCTAGTATTATTTGATTTTATTGAGTCGAATGGTCCACATTTGTGACTGGTATGGGTTCATATTTGCGACTGAAACATCAAATTTGTGATGACTAACTTTTTGAGAAGGGTTTGCATTTGCAACCTCTTTCTCGCATTTGCGATGTTCGCAATTGCGAAGAAAATATCGTAATAGCGACATCCGCGACTGATAAATGAGGGGAAGAACGGAAGTTAGCTCATTTCTTTCAAACTCTCAACCTTAAACTCCCCAGAGGCGATTTTTTCAAGAGATTTTCTTCTTAAATTCATTGATATGTGACTTTAATCTACTTTTTTCAATTACCCATTACATTTCATAAGTTTTCAACATCAAATTTAGGATTTTCATGGTAGAAATTAGGGATTTGAGAAGAATTGGGGATTTTTGTAAATTTAGTATTTAGACCTCAAATTGAGGTCGGATTTCGAAACTAGTTATATATTCGGGCTCGTGGATGATTGGGTAAATGAGATTTGGTTTGAATCTCGAGTTTTGACTAAGCAAACCCGGGATTGACTTGTGTTGACTTTTTGAAAAAAGTGTAAAGATCTTAACTATATGTATTGTAATTGATTTCCCTAGTATTATTTGCTTTTATTGAGTCGAATTTGGTTAGATTCGATTGGTTTGGAGGCGACTTTTAGAGGAAATGCTCCGGTTGAGCATTGATTTGCTTGCAAAGCGATGTAAGTGGTGAGTCTAAACTTGATTTGAGGGAATTAGGAACACTTGAGTTATGTGCTATGTGAATTAAATGTGTAGTGGTGCATATGCGAGGTGACAAGTGTATATATGCCGTCAAATTACTTGTTTTCATGCTTTCCCGTATTTCATTAATTATTTTATTCCATGTCTCGACTGTTACATTCTTTAATTGCTTCCTATGCCTTAACTTGCTACTTGTCACTTATTTCTATCGTATAAAAATGTTCGTTTCTTTCTTGCTTCCATGATTAATTGCTACTTGCCTTAATTATCTTACTTGCACATAATTGTCATATATTTGGCTTGTCTTATTGCTTCATATTAATTGTAGAATTTCTTGATTTGATATGAGGGTCCTATACGGCTTTACTTTCACATTTCTTTAATCGTAGAGATTCTTGTGATTTGAGTTGTTAAATTTATTGCCCTTATTGATTTTGTTTATGGATCGGGTTGCAAGCCGTAACTGGTGAAATAAGGGAGGATTGATATTGATATGGTGGGATCGGGTTGCACGCCACAACAAGTGAAATAAGAGAGGATTGATATTGGTATGGAGGAATAAGGGAGGATTATAATACTGATTCTGATTATAAGGTGGGATCGAGTTGCGCGCCGCAACATATTTCTTATATGTTATTCTTGTTATGATATGGTGAAATAAGGGAGGATTGTGTTTGTACGGTGGAATGGGGTTGCGCGCCACAACGGATTGTGTGTTTTGTTTTCATTGTTATACTGTGATAGTTTTCTGATGCTTTCATACAAGATTCTGAGTACTGATAAATTCTGGTTTTTACCGATTCCGAGGATTGAATTTATTTTCATAAGTTAACTGCCTTATTTTTCCTGTGTTTCTTTCGTGTTATTATTATTATACTGCGTACTGGTTATTGTAAGTGACATGCCTTAGCCTCATCACTACTTCGTCGAGGTTAGGCTCGACACTTATACAGTACATAGGGTCGGTTGTACTCATATTATATTCTGCACTTATCCTAGTGACGGTCATTAGACTGCTCGAATGATTGCCGGATTGGAGACTTGAGGTATAGTTGCTCGGCGTTTGCATCCCTGAAGTCCCTTTCTACCTTATCCTAGCTGTTTATTTCGTTTCAGACAGTTTTACTCTCATTCCGACCATTATTTGCATTATTCACTCGTGCACTAGTGACACATGTTTCAGGATTGTATCTAGATATTGCGGTTATTATGATTTTTCTCACTTTATTTCAATTATATTTTAGTTTATTCAGTTTAATTGGTATCAGCTAATTTGTTTTGTTAAAAGTGGCTAAAAATTATTCTAACATTGGCTTGCCTAGCAAGTGAAATATTAGGCGTCATCACGTTCCAAAAAGTAAGGATTCCGGACTGTGACAATTCTGGACTAGCTAGTTTCCAAGGCCACTAAGCCTTTTAGAAAAAGGAGTAAGAGCAGCCATAAGAGACTGAAGAAAAACTTCCCGAAGAAAAATAAAACAGTTGATAGCCCCGGCAAGCCTGGCACAGAGGAGAAGGTCGTTACACAATCTTTCACTAGTCCATTAAATACAACCAATGACTTTGAATAACTTTATAATAGTGTATACCCCTCCTGTTCTCTTGATGTGACAAACATTTGAATATGCACGGAATTAAAAAAAAATAAAAAATTTATTTATTTTAAAATTTGTGATCTAAAATAAATCAAAAATATTTATATAGTTATAAATCATGTTATTAGGAGTAAAATGAGCTAGTTAAAGCTAAATTATTTTAATAATTAAAAGTTATTATTCTTTTTAAAACATACTAAAAAGAAATATTGCCACATAAAATAGAATGAAGAAAGTAATACACAGTGTACATTCATATTAAATTTTAAAAAATTGACTTTTGCGATTTCTTGGGCTATATTACACTTTAATACTATATGCTTTCTTTTTGACCGAATATGATCTATGTTAAGTTGAACTTTGGGGGTCAAAGTGTAGAAAACATAAAAACACGTAAGAGACAAGCAAAACTAAGGAAGTGCATTAACTTTTAACAACAAGGTAATAGCTAAATGAGGCGGATCCGAGAAGCAAAACTAAGAAATTGCATTAACTTCTAAGAACAAGGTAATAGTTAAATGAGGCGGATCTAAAATTTAAAGTTTATGAGTTTTAATAAATATTTTAAATTAAGATTACAACAATAATTGAATTCATAGTTATATATTTTATAAATATTTACTTAGTTTCTTAATATATATATACAAAGTATGAACAAAATTTACTAAATTCACGTAAGTCCATAATCAAATCCTTACATCCGCCCCTGGGCCCAAATCGATGTCTCAGTATTCTTGTTACTTATTTTGACTACAAGGAGCGGTAATTCGATGCAAGTTCCCACATTAAGGGTCTTGAGGTAATTCTAAGAACATTATGCATTAAACAATTAGGCTGCTGTCGACGAATTTTGAAATGGATCAATGTGAGCCCGGTGCCATCGATAAAATTGTAATATATCAACAATAAATATAGGAATTATTCTATTTTATCCAAATTACCAACTCGTTTTTGGTTACTTATACTAATTGTCATTCTACCTTCCTAGGAGATTTGGTGTTTTAATTTTCTAATTTTATTTAAATCCTGCAGAAATTAGGGGTGAATGTCGGGATGGAGGCTTTAGGTTTGGCGTGCATTTGAATCCAATAGTTTTTCACATTGATGAAGATATAGTCACCAATATTATATTTTAATTTATAATTTTAAAAGTATAACCAATTTAATTTTATGAATCTTATTGGCAGAAACTATCAAATTTAATGCTGGATTTCCTCTCGGCAAAATAACTTTTGGAATTAACTTGAATTAAAATAGATATGTATATTATTAAATAAACATTTTGAATATAAAATAATCATAGAGAAATTCACCACAATTTCTTGTCTTTTTTAATTTTAATCGTCTTTTGTTTGTTTTCTTTCCCTTGTTCTTTACAACTTAGAATGCTCAAGTTCCGTTTTTCAAGCAAACCAACACTATTAAACTCTTACCAGTGTGAAGAAAATGACATACTGAGGTTTCCACACATGGGTTTGGTTTTGGTTGATCCACGCAGTAAAGAGGTGTAAGTATACAGTTGAAGCGGGATAAATTTTATGAGAGTACCCGAACTATTGGTAAAATTATAGAGTAAATGGGTCGAAAATATGGATAATTGGATGGATTGGAGTTTTTCAATTCATATAACATAGTGTATATGGTTGAAACCGGGTTCGTACCATATGTGAATACTCGAGACTGGAATATGATAGGTTAAGGTTCGACCTCGAATTATATCTAACCGAGGTACGAGGTTATATCGTCAAGCTCGAGACCCCGAGACCGAACAAAATCGAGACCAGGAGAGATCAAGGAAAATCTGTCAAGCCGAATAACAGAAGGACGAAATATCCGCGATCAATTGTAGATTACGGCGGAAATCTCGGCATGTATTAAGGATAGGCCGATTAATTAGCAAATCATGAGATTTTTTACCTTATATAGAATTATATAAAGAGTAGGACTCCCATATTATATAAAGGGGGTCTGATCATTTGCAAAACATATCACATTACGCAACATAAAGCAATATACTATCACTTTCTAGCTTTTATCATCTTGTTATACTATTCATACATCAGTTCTGACATCTCTTGGTTCAAGGGTGATCGAACTCGAGGGCCAAGGCTGTTTGATTCGTGTGGTTTGCATTTATTCTTTTATCGTCAATTTCAATACTAATCTATTTCTCCTAATTTGTACCAAGTTGTATCAATTATCCTTAAAATCGTGTATAAATTCAATTGTTATACGATATTTAGGGTAAACAGTTGGCGCCCAACATGGGCTACAGATAACAGTGATTACCTTGTAGAAACTTTCATACACACACTATTTTACACTTCTTCTTTTGGGTATCTTTGATTCCAGGATAATGTCGAACTCTCAGTCAGCACCCGTACACGTGGACGGTGATTTCAGTCACCATGAGAAAATGATAACATAGCACCAGAAAACGACGTACCTCCAGTTGGCCTCGATGGAGTTCCGACTGTAGATCAACCCGACGTCACCTCGCATGTAGCCATCAACGCAAATTTGGCCGTCGATCTCGAGAGCAGCATCTGTAGGGATGTTCGATCAGCCGCTCAAAGCACACATGGTGGCGAAGAGGGCGGGATCAATCTTCTAAATGTTGCAGGCTCAATAAGCAGCGATAGGCCCAGCTCCAAAACTAGAATCACCCACCAAGCAGGATTGAGCCCAAGCCGTCCCAGGAAGTTGTCCATAGGGTCGAATCCGTTTCAAGGAAATCGAACGAGAACGAATCGGGGGACGATCCTGCAGTCATGAAGATGCTTGAAGAACTAACAAAACGAGTTGAGTCGGGTGAAAAAAAGATCGAGACAAACGACAAGAAGGTGGAAACTTACAACTTCAGGGTCGATCAAATCCCGGGGGCACCACCAATATTGAAGGGTCTGGATTCTAAAAAGTTCGTGCAAAACCCCTCCCCCCCGAGCACGGCTCCCAAACCGATTCCAAAGAATTTCTGCATGCCCGAGATTCCTAAATACAATGGAACGACCAACCCGAACGAGCATGTGACCTCTTACACATGTACTATTAAAGGGAATGAACTAGAGGATGACGAGATCGAATCTGTTTTGCTAAAGAAATTCGGGGAGACCTTGTCAAAGCGAGCTATGATATGGTACCACAGTTTACCGCCTAATTCTATTGATTCGTTTGCTATGCTTGCAGATTCTTTTGTAAAGGTGCAGGCAGGGGATATCAAGGTCGAAAACTAGGAAGTCAGACCTTTTCAAGGTAAGGCAGAAGGACAACGAAATACTCAGAGAATTCGTGTCTCGATTCCAAATGGAACGAATTGATCTTCCATCGGTCGTCGATGATTGGGTTGTTCAAGCTTTCACTCAAGGACTCAAGGTACAAAGATTAGTTGCTTCGTAGTAGTAGAAACATAATTTGATAGAATACCCGGTTGTTACTTCGCCGATGTGCATAATCGGTATCAATCAAAGATCAGGGTCAGACGACCAGCTTGGGGCTCTTTTCGGGTCTGTCCTATTAGGCCCGTTGATAGAATGGAGAGGGACATTGAACGATAGCCGAGGTTTAACAGGGATCGGTACTAGCCGTACAATGGAGATCATAGAAACAGTGGATCTGGGCGAAATCCTGTACGAAGGGCTTTAATGTTGAGTAAGAACGGCTTCGACAGGCCTGTCGGACCTAAATAAGCACCACGATTATCAAAATATAACTTTAATGTTCACGTAGCCACCATCGTATCGGCTATCAGACG
The DNA here is from genome assembly GCA_005239505.1 of Nicotiana paniculata. NCBI lineage: Eukaryota > Viridiplantae > Streptophyta > Magnoliopsida > Solanales > Solanaceae > Nicotiana > Nicotiana paniculata. The sequence goes on from MDKI01254085.1 coordinate 23,996, forward strand.
CATCAAAGATACCAAATAGCCTCGACCTTTACAAACTGATCCAGCCTAGAGAAACCCCAACCAAATCTACAAATACCATGGCACCCATGGCCACTGAACGGAAGATTGTCGACAGTTAAGAGAAGAATTATCTCGGTTATTCAACGACGGGCACCTTCAGGAGTTTCTGAGTGATCAAGCCAAGAATCATTTCAGAAACAGGGATTCCAATAAATAAAATGAGCAAGAAGAACCCCAGCACGTCATTCATATGATTATCAGAGGGGTCGATGTTCCCCAAGGTTCAGTGTTATAACGCACCAAGGTGTGAATCACGAGGGAGAAAAGGACTTGAGATTACCTACCAGAAGGAACCTCGTCTTTCAATGATGAGGATGCAGAAGGAATCATGTAGCCCCATAATGATGCACAGGTAATATTTATACTCATGAATAAAACTCGAGTTAAATGTGTGTTAATTAATCTAGGTAGTTCGACCAACATCATTCGATCAAGGGTCATGGAAAAACTCGGCCTACATGAACAAATCGTGCCCGCGACCCGAGTGCTGAATAGATTCAACATGGCTTGTGAAACTACTAAGGGGAAATAACATTATCACTAAATGCAGCCGGGACTATACAGGAGACCAAGTGTTATGTGATCGAAGGGGACATGAGATAGAACACCTTGTACGAGAGACTGTGGATTCACAACATGAGAGTTGTTCCCTCGACCCTTCACCAGGTGTTAAAATTCCCAACACTAGAGGGGATTAAAACAATCTATGGGGAGCAGCCCGCCGCGAATGAAATGTTTGCCGTCGATGAAGTGATTCCAATATCAACACTCTCATTAACAAAGGATTCAGATTTGAAAGAAAACAGGAAGCCAAATAGCAATCACCGACGCCGGCCTCAACCTAACTAGATAAGCAGGGGACTGGCGAAGACGATGATTATAAGGTTCCTCGATCCTTCATTATCTCCAATGTTTTCGATGCTACCAAATCAACGGTTGAAGAGCTGGAGCAGGTCATACTGATCGAACATCTGCCCGATCGAAAGGTATACCTGGGCACGAGGTTAAATCTCGAGTTCACAAAAAAACTCATTCAATTTCTTGTAGCTAACGTGTATTGTTTTGCTTGGTCCCATCCCGACATGATAGGAACTTCACCAGATATCACCACTCATAAACTAAGTTTGAACCCGAAGTTCCATCTGGTGAAGCTGAAAATGAGACCCTAGTCCGAGATCAAGCATGCCTTCGTCAAAGACGAGGTAACTAAGATTCTTAAAATAGGGTCCATCTGGGAAGTCAAATACCCCGAATGGCTAGCAAGGGTAGTAGTAGTCCCTAAGAAAGGGAACAAACTAACAATGTGTGTGGATTACAAGGATTTAAATAAAGCATTCCCCAAGGACTCTTTTCCTTTTCCTAACATCGATTGCATGATCGATGCCATGGCCGGCCACGAGATCTTCAGTTTTCTCGATGCCTATTCCGAGTACAACCAAATTCAAATGAACCCGGATGATCAGGAAAAGACCTTGTTTATCCTTTTGTATGGCACATAGTGTTATAACGTAATGCCATTCGGATTAAAAAATGTTGGTGCTACTTTCCAATGCCTAGTAAACTGGATGTTCGAAGAAAAATATTGAAATCTATGGAAGTTTACATTGATGATATGCCAGTTAAGTCCCTGTGAGCAGAGTACCATTTGAAGCATTTACAGGAAACCTTCAGTATATTGATGAAGTACAACATGAAGTTGAATCCGAAAAAATACGCTTTCAGAGTCGGTTCAATTAAATTTCTCGTATTCATGGTATCCAACCGGGGAATCAAGATCAATCCCAACAAGATCAAAGCTATCGAGGATACCACGGTAGGAGACAATGTGAAGGCTGTACAGAGGCTAACTGGGCGCATAGCCGCCATGGGGTGATTTAACTCGAGGTCCTCCGATAAGAGTCATCATTTTTTCTCGTTAGTAAAGAAGAAAAATAACTTCACATGGACTCTGGAATGCCAATAGGCCTTGGAAGAGCTTAAACGATACCTATCGAGCCCGCCTCTACTTCACACTGCCGAGGGCAGACGAACAACTGTACTTATTAGCAGTATCGGAGATAGTAGCAAGTGGAGTCCTAGTTTGGGAAGAGCAAGGTACACAATTTCCGATTTATTATGTTAGCCGAACATTGGGTGAGGCCAAAACTAGATATCCCCTCCTAGAAAAATTGGCGCTCGCTTTGCTAAGCGCCTCGATGAAACTGAAACCGTACTTTCAATCACCCTATATGTGTTGTGACAACTTACCCATTGCAAAATATAATGCATAAGCCCGAGCTTTCGGGCCGATTGGCCAAGTGGGCCGTAGAGATCAGTGGGTAAGATATCAAATATTGACTCCGAACAACCATTAAGTCTCAAATTTTGGCAGACTTCGTGGCTGACTTCACACAGCCCTAATACCCGAGGTCAAAAGAGAGTTGTTGGTAAACTCGGGCACGTCCTCGGGAATCAGGACCCTCTTTACGGATGGTGTATTGAACACAAAGGGACCTGGACATAGCATAGTACTAAAGCCGCCCACGGGCAACGTGGTTAGACAATCTATCAGAACTGTGAAATTGACTAACAATGAGGCCGAATATTAGGCCATGATTGCAGGTCTCGAACTAGCCAAAAGCTTGGGGGCGGAGGTGATCGAAGCTAAGTGTGACTCCCTCCTTGTGGTGAATCAGGTTAACGGAACGTTTGAAGTCAGAGAAGAACGAATGCAAAGGTTCCTAGATAAGTTACAAGTAACGTTACATCGATTCAAACAATGGACTATGCATCACGTACCTCGAGATCAAAATAGTGAAGTCGATGCCCTCGCAAACTAGGGTCGTCGGTCAAGGACGATGAGCTCAACTCAAGGGCCGTTGTGCAACTCACGAGGTCGGTAATCGAAGAAGGTCACGGCGAAATAAACTCTACGATCGTAACCTGGGATTGGATAAATAAATACAGAGAGTATTCGAAGACCGGGAAACTTCCCTCAGATCCAAAAGAATCAAGGGCCCCGTGCCCAAAGGAAGCCCAATTCGCCTTGTCCGAAGACGGAAACTTGTTTAGAAGAATGTTCGATGGACCACAAGTGATATGTTTGGGACCAGGAGATACCGAGTATGTTCTGAGGGAAGTTCACGAGGGAACTTGCGGAAATCTTTCAGGCGTCGAATCATTGGTTCAAAATGTAATCAAATCCAACTATTACTAGATCAATATGAAAAAAGAGGCGAATGAGTCTTTCAAAAATGTGACAAATGCCAAATATACGCACCGATGATTTGCCAACCCAGGGAACTGTTGCACTCAGTCTTGTCGCCATGGACATTCATGAAGTGGGGAATGGACATCATTGGCCCTCTTCCATAGGCACCAGGTAAGGCTCAATTTATCTTATTTATGACTGATTATTTCTCTAAGTGGGTTGATGCACAAGCATACGAAAAGGTTAGAGAGAAGGAAATCATCAACTTCATTTGGGACCACATCATATGTCGGTTCGGGATGTCATCTGAAATTGTGTGTGACAACGGGAAACAGTTCATCGGCAGCAAAGTGACTAAGTTTCTCGAAGATCATAAGATCAAAATATTCTTATCGACATCTTATCATCCTAGCAGAAACGGGCAAGCCAAATCGACCAACAAAACCATAATCCAAAACCTTAAGAAGAGGTTAATCGATGCCAAAGGGAAATGGATGGAGATCCTACCCGAAGTCCTTTGGGCATACCGCACGACTACGAAGACCAGTACCTGGGCTACTCCGTTCTCATTGATTTATGGCGCCGAAGCCCTAATTATGGTCGAAGTTTGGGATCCAAGTATCAAATATCGATATGCAACAAAGGAGTCAAATGAAGAGGCCATAAGTATGAGCTTGGAGTTATTGAATGAAAGGCGTGAAGTCGCCCTTGTACGGATGGCCCAAAAATAACAGATCGATAGGTACTACAACCGAAGAGCCAACCTTCGATATTTTAATGTCGGGGACTTAGTGCTAAGGAAAGTCACCCAGGATCCAAACGAAGGGAAATTGGGTCCGAATAGGGAAGGACCGTACTAGATTCTCGAGGTCACCAGGAAAGAGTCCTACAAGCTCGAAATGATGAACAGAGAACAACTACTGAGCAATTGGAATATATCTCACCTAAAACGGGATTACTGCTAAGGTACGACCCCATTCCATTTCTTTTTTATTTCGTACTAACACTTGCAGGTGGTCCACACGAAATCTTTAGGTCTGAAAGCACGCGTTGCACTCTTTTTTCCTTAGACCGGTTTTGTTCCAAATGGGTTCTTCGGCAAGGTTTTTAACGAGGAAACAATGGATCGTGCTAACTAATAATCAAGTCCGATTATGAATCTATACCAAATATGAATTCAACAATATTCGAGGTTCCTTTACAATCAATCTCGAATACTGGGGGGGTCTCGATAGATAGGATTTATTATAAGGGCCAAATGGTCAAACGAACTGTGCCCACATAGATTGCTTGAGCCCTGGCATAGAACATGCACATATATGACTGTTTTGCACAAGTAATAAAGAGAAGTACTTTCCTTGCATTCATATTATGTTTTAAAATTTTCCTCTTTACATCCCTTAAAGAGTTTCATACTTCCGATCTCCTAAACATAACGATCCCAAAGGAAATCCATAACCGGAATACAAATTACCACTCCCTCACTCGGGGACTGCCGTCCAAAAAACTCGAATAGCCCAAACCACTGGTCCTCGGGGGCATAAGACCTATTAGGCAACTCCACAGTTTTTAAAGGCCACGGCCACCTCACTGGGGGAGTGCTATCTTGTGGAAGCCCAGGTAGCTCGGGAAAATAGTCCAATGGACAGCTCCCGAACTAAAAGGCTACAACAAAATTAACACGGCTCGGAGACGTTCGAAACCCGTAACAAAGTTAGGCCTTCAAAAAAGAAAATTTTTCACAACCGGTTCTAAAGGCTACCCTCGGCAAACTACAATCTCGACTACCTACTTGGGGAAAAGGTTTTGATAACACCAAACCCCCAAGACGCCTTAAACCAAAGTAAGGCAAATACAGGGTTTGTTCGAACTTTCGGACATAGCCTAAATTATTTTATTTTAAGGCGTTCCGGACCTTATGAATACAAGTAAATAAGCAAAGGGAAATTTGAAAGACAAAAGGAAAATAAATCCTTGTATATATAATCTTTTTACAAATGCCAGAATGACCTGATATAGGAATGTACAATGGCCAAAACGGCCTAAAAAGATGCAAAAAGCAAAAGCATCTAAAGAACTAAATGGCCTGGTCCTCATCCGAGGCAGCGTCATCATCTTTGGGGTCTTCCCTACTTTCAGATTCAAACAAGCTCTCGGAGCCTTCCTCGGGAAGATCCATCTTCTGGTCCCTCGCTTATTCTACCTTGGAATTCTTGATTTCCGCCAATATGTCAAAGCCCTGAGCGTGGACTCCCTCGAGGGATTCCTTTAGAGCTTCCCACCTTACATGATCCACCATGCTATTGGACTGTGCCTGAATAGCCTCAACATCAACCTTGAATTGGGCCACTCTAACATCGGCCTTGGTATTGGCCACGGCCACCTCAGATTTGGCCGCCTCGAGCTCCGTGTCCAGGCTCTCTTGGACAGAAATAGCCGAGTTAAGATCAGATTGGAGCTCCTTGATCCACTTGTCCTGCACCAAGGTTTCTCCTTTGCAGCCCAAAGTTGAGCCTCTATTGACTCCAGTTGTTCTTAGAAAACTTCCTTTTTTCGAGGCTAAGAGATCCATATTTTTCTTGAACTCTTCAGCCTCAGATTGTATTGTATCTACCTATGTCTGAGGTGCCCGATCTGTTCAAACCTCTGTCCAACATGATAAGATCGTTAGCTACTATGTCCAATTCATATTCACTATCGTGAAATACTCGAAGTTATCTGATTCAAAGCATGTTGGGCCTCATTGAATAGACAGGCTGCTTCCACCGCGTCCATCACGGCCTGGTCGTCTTTGGTCACCAAGAAACTGAGGTAGCTAGCAAACCCCCCGGGGTAGATAAAACTCGGGCATTCTCCGGAACAGAGAAAATTATCGAGCGCATGCGGTCGGGGTTAACACTTGGGGCCGGGAATTGATCCACCAATTTTAGGCTCGATGAAGACCCGCTGGAACCCGATGACGGTACCTTCCTCGACACCGGCAAGTCACCAAGCTTGGTGACATCTTCCGAAGCAGTGGAATCTAATCCATCCAAGAATTGGTGGATATAAATCGCCCCCTGAGGCCCCTCGTAATAACGTCTTTCTAACATACCGGCCTCGCGAATCATGGCGTCTGAAATCTTAGGGGACCCGATAATGTCGATCGCCCCAAGCTCGTCTCTCGGGGCACCTTCCTCTGCTCGAGAAGCGTTGACCCCACTCTCTTTGTCGACCCCCTAGCTTGGGATGGAGTGTCCTCACCCCCTTCTGGTCCGAGAGGTTCGGCTGAAACTCTCTCATCGACCACCGCCAGCTCGGAGGGCCTTTGTATCACGACACCTGCCCGCACGCGAGCCACCAACTTTGATTTTTCTTCTTCTTCAGACTCTTCCCTTAGCCGGTGGATTGAGTCCGAGGATAGAGCGCCGGTTTTTCCCTTGGGCTTGCACGACCTCTTCTTTGATTATTTCTTTTCTTAGTTTGGGGAACTCGGAGCCCTTTTTATCTTCTTTCCATCACCCTACTTTGGAGCAGGGGACTCGAGAGGAACATTTTCATCATCGGATGGAGGCCTCATAGAAATTTCCTTGGGGAGACCTACTAGAGAAAATAGATAAGAATTCTACAGCGAAAGGAGGAAATCAAACATTATTACATTAGGAAAGAAAACTTACCATGATTACTGGCCTCCCATCAACCCTTCGATAATTCCATCCAAGCATGCTCGGAATATGGTCTCTGTGACATAACACCCTCGACCCATTCCTTGAGTTGAGGAACTACGTCCGCCATCTGGGCCACAACTGCAACACCAAAACCATTGATAAGAAAGAATATAAGAGGGAAAACAACAAGATCGGATTTTCAAGGCAAAGTACTACTTATGTTTCATGTTCCATTTCTCGGGAAAGAGCATGTCCTCGGTAGGGATCATGTCCGAAGTCTTTATTCGAACAAATCGGCCCATCCAATCTCGGTCACGAGCCTCGTCTATACTCGAGAACGGGGCCCTACTGGCCCGGCGAGCAATCTTGATCAGCCCCCCTCGATAGAGTCGGGGACTGTAGAAGAGCATAAGATGATCGAGGGTGAATGGACACCCCTTGATCATGCTTACAAAGAATCGAAGGAGAATCACTTCTCTAGAAGGAAGGGTGGATCTAGCCAAGAGTCACATCGTACCTCTTGCAGAAGGCAATGATGATCGGGTCTAAGGGACCCAACGTGAAGGGCTAAGTGTAAACACTTAGAAAATTCTCCACGTGGGTAGTGATCGACTCCTTGGGCGAACCATCGCCACATGTTTGTTGGCCCAGTTGCAATCCTCTTTAACCTTGGTGAGGATATCATCGGTGATTGTGCATATGAACCTCGGGATTGGTTTGCGTCGGCCCGGTACCAAGGAAGTCTTTTCAACCTTAAAATAGGCAACGGTCGAGAACCCTGCCGGAATGAACTCCTCAGGATGAGGTTCCGCTACAGCCCCTCCGCAGGGGGGTCGTGATGAAGAGGCATCCTCCTTTTGCGGTACAGTCTTAGAAGTTTTCTCCATTGTAGAACAGAAGAAAAGGAAATCGCGAAGGTATGCAGTTTGCTATAAGTTCAAGAAATATAGGTGCAATAGTTGCAAAGCTAAGGAATTTTTGAAAAACAACAATATGAGGAGCTTTGAACGTCAAGTTTGAATGAATAAAGGTTAGGGTATTTATAGCTTGTTGATGACGGTTCAGAACCTGTAGTGGCCGACCAGCAACTGACAGGTATTTAATGCCTTGATAACTGGACCGACGGGACGTTTGTCGCTTACGTCATAGTCGGGTGTCTAAATGACCGTTCATCACTTATGTCATGGCCTACCAATACGGGATTCAGAAGTTCATATTGTTTCTCGTCATCTTCTCTATGAGAAACGAGTGGACTATCTGTATACGGTCGAAACCATACACGACACTGTCGCACCCCCTTTTTCTCGCGAAATCGGGTTTCGACATTTCTGAGACAACTCCCTTCCTTTTGGGATAGGATATGGGGTTTGAAGAGTCGACACCTAACGAATTAAGGTGCGTTAGGGCACCTAGAGTAATTAACTCATGAAACGAGTTTGCATCACAAGAGATCGAGTAAGGGCTCGAAATTATCTTGAGGGAAAGGTGTTAGGCACCCCTCGAGGTCTACAACGATGGGTCCTGGCCGAACTTAATTAAGCAAATTAGTATTTAAAGGAAAATAAAGCAATTTAGACAACTATTATTTTAAACAGGAATTAAAGGGGTCGTAAGTGTTTTAGCCTATCGAATCATTTCCATGCAATACTCGAAAAATTTCCCGAGGTTGGGGTGCTACACATAGTATTAGCGCACATGTCATCATCTCCTTTACTACCCAATTACTATCTTTCTGTTGTTACTTAAGCGTTCTTGTAGCTCTAACACGTGCCTTATGCATGCACTATTTGTCCCTTACCTATGGTCCTGGAGGTGCTTAGGACCTCTATTTAAGGTGGTTTTATACTGACCTAGGTTGCTTAAAATGAGAAAATCTAGGCGACAAACAAAATTCAAATAGGACTGTCACAGAAGAACAATTAAGGCTCATGTTAACCTCCACAAATAGTCAACAAATGCACGCAGTTCAATCAGCGAATTTCATTAATTTAGGATCCTATAGGCAGGATATGTTGATGAGCAGAAACAGAATGTAGAGAAGCAATTTGTTTAAGGCGAGCATCGGGACCTATCAATTTGCCTACTAATTTTGATTAAGTTCTGAATCTGTGCAAGTTTCAAGCAGCAAGAGATCACAGTTTTAGGCCCAGAATTCTTGATAAACCTATAGGTTTTCCTAAGTGATAACCAGAACAGAATCCTATAGGCATGGTATCTACAACTGTTAATTATAGACCTATAACATAGTTCATAAACGAGTTACTGATTTTAACAGACGGGTTTTTATCTTCTTTAGATCCTATAGGCATGCTTTCTAATTTTGCAGAATTAGTTAACTCCTATAGGAATGATTTCTAAGTGTTGAAACTGATTACAAGCATGATTTCTAAACTTACAACTAATTTACCCTATAGTCATGATATCTATTATTTTAAATCCTATAGACGTGATTTTTAGGTTTTGAAACTGATTCCTTTTATTCCTGTAGGAATGGTATCTAAGTTGAAACTGATTTTTTATTTCCTATAGGCATGATATCTAAGTTGAAACTGATTTTTATTTCCTATAGGCATGATATCTATTAATCACATTGGGCATAATTTTTAAAGAAAATTGCCAGGAAAGTTTATTAGCTCAAACAAATAGGATCCTATATACATGACCACTAATGCACATTGAGGTTGTAAATATGTGTTGATCCTAAGAACATGGGTTCTAATGCAGAATTACCAAAAGACCTATAGACAGTGTCTCTAATATGCATGATCACAAAGAGTCAAGAAAACATCCTATAGCGGGGGTAAGGGAGATAGTTTGGAAAACAGTTTTATTTTCAGAAGCAAATAGGTTCTGACTACATGGTTGCAAATAGAGTTGGGCCAAGGAACAGATAGAGCACATAGTCTAAACAGATTAGTACTTATTCAAACTAAATACTCATATCATTATTTAAAGTGATTCACAAAGAGCAAGGGCACTTAAATTAACAGACAGAATTGGCTACACATGCATACAACTGATTATACAGAGTTTCACATTATTAGAGATAACCTAATTCGCTTTATCACTAAGTGAAATCATATAGGCATGTATTAAACAGATAACATGTTGAAGTTTGAAATAACTAACCAAACAAAACATAGAACATGATAGGGTAGTAGGAATTAGAGCATACTAGTTTCAGAGAGAGGTAAACCGTGACGACCCAAGGGGTCATCACTTATTTTATTATCGTACTTCCGAGTATTACAAACCTCATTTGTAGTTGCCTCGATTTGTGTGCACAATCCGAGCGTGTAGCCGGACAGCTTAAATATGAAAATCAGTGAAAAAATTCTAAGATTTGATATTAACATGAATAAATTTGACTTCGGTCAATATTTGGTAAACGAACCCGGACCCGTGATTTGACAGTCCCGGGGGTCCGTAGGAAAATATGGGATTTGTGCGTATGCCCGGAATCGAATTTCGAGGTCCCAAGCCCGAGGAATGAATTTTTGAGTAAAATTGTTTTCTGAAAATATTTAAGGAAAATGAAAATGAAATCTGATTAGAAAGTGATGGTATCGGACTCGTATTTTGGTTCCGGCGCCCGGTATAGGTCTTATATATGGTTTAAGTCCTTTCTGTAAAGTTTGGTTGAAAACGGATTTCGTTTGACGTGTTTCGGACTTAAAATGGAAATTTGATGTTTTATGAAATTTGATAGAATTCATGGATTTTGAGGTTTAATTCGATGTATATGATGTTATTTTAGCGATTTGATCGCACAGATAAGTTCATAGGATTTTTTTGAGGTAGTGTGTGTATTTGGTTTGGAGCCCCGAGGGCTCGGGTGAGTTTTGGATAGGCCACGGATTGCATTTTTGAACTTGGAAATCTGCTGGTGTGACTGATCTGCAGGATTCGCAAATGCGAACTCGCAAATGCGAAGATTGGTCTGGGCAGGCCTGATCGAAAATGCGACCAAGAGGTTCGCAAATGCGAAGGTTAATCTGGGCAGGCCTGATCGCAAATGCGACCAAGAGGTTCGCAAATGCGAAGATTGACCTGGGCAGGCCTGATCGCAAATGCGACCAAGAGGTTCGCAAATGCGAAGATTGATCTGGGCAGGCCTGATTGCAAATGCGACCAAGAGGTTCGCAAATGCGAAGATTGACCTGGGCAGACCTGATCGCAAATGCGACCAAGAGGTTCGCAAATGCTAATGATGGGAATGTATAAAGGGTTTGCAATTGTGAACCCCTGTTCGCAATTCCCATTCCAACCAGTAGCCTGCACTGTACAAAATCGAATTTTTTTACTTCATATTTCATATTTTCTCAAACTCAAACACTCTTAGGTGATTTTTCCAAGAACAGGACTTCTTCCAAATCATTTGTAAGTTGGTTTTTACTTAATTCTTTCAATCATTAACATAATTTAACATGTTTTCAACTTAAAATCAAAGATTTCCATGGGTGAAAATTGGGTGTTTTGGGTAGAACTTAGGTTTTTTAAAAATTGGGATTTGAGTGGGTGATTGACCTCCGATTTGAGAGATTTTATATGGCTAGACTCGTGAGAATACGAGGGTTCTGAAAATGTAAAGTTTACCCGACTCCG
>ML333991.1:0-30435 GCA_005239505.1 Nicotiana paniculata
ACAACTACCTAAATATGCACTCTCTCTCAAGTAGATACATAATAAATAGTCACAGCTAATTGAGGACCCTTTCAATTAACTGCAACAAGAACGTAGTTGAACAAATAGAGATTAACAACCAATCAAAACTATATTAATATCACAATAACGTCATTCCCCAACGGGTTCCACCAAAAACTTAGATTAGAAAAGTTAGCTACTCAAAATAATGATAAAAACTATAGAAGAATTCATGAACAATGATAAAAATCGCAAGAGAAGGAGATATGGATTGATGCCCAATTTCCCTCCTTGCCTCTTGCCCTTGCTTTTTCTTATTCTAAACTATAAACCTGGATAATCTGCTCCTTTGGGCGAATTGAACCTTTTATAGGTTAAGTGGATTGGCCCCAAACTTTCAAAACTACCCTTCTCGACGTATTTTTCCCGTCTGGACTAGCGCGGGCGTGCTAGTCTCGCGGTACAGCCCGGGCTAATGGGGTTTAGCCCTGCCCGGAAGATCGCTGGACTAGCGCGGGCGCGCTAGTCTCGTGCTAATGCCCGCGCTAATGGGGTTTCCTACTGCCTTGACCAATCTCCAGCCTTCAAATCACCTCGGAGTTACCCCATGGCCTGTTATTCTTTAAATTCGCCCGGATCACCGTCATAAGTCCTCAATAGCTTATTGTACTCCTGTGAAACACAAAAATACCATTAGAGCCAATTTATCATCATTTAACTCACTTAAGACAGTGAAGCCTCATTAAGTTAGAGTATAAATATATGCTAAACTATTGTGAATTCAGCCTATTATCAACACCCCACACTTAAATCATAGCTAGACCTCGAGCAATCCACTATATCCTACAAGGTTTCTTTGCATCAAACACTCCCCTATGGTGTCACACCACAAACATTTTACAAGCACTGCACCTAGCAGTGTAACATCTATGACTCAAGTAATGACTCTCACATGCCATGCTATACTCTTACTTCCTCGAAATACTCTACAAGGGGGTCAAGACTTACCTCTTTTTCATAAATCATATTCCCTCACTTCACACAATTGAGAGTAGTTCCATAAAAGATAATAGTCAGAGCAACAAGAACTTTTAACCGAAAGAATTCACTCACTCTCAAAAAGAACATTCATATGTCACACAGATACGCCATAGGCTTGCCCGTAGTGTAATACTCCACTAATTGAGTTCATTCAGTCTAAGATCAATAGGTCTTTATTTGGTTGTAATGTAGGCTAAGTGACGGGGTAGGATACATTTTGGGTATAGTGACTAACCTCCCTAAGAACTTTTAATACAATTACATTAACATTCAACCCATTTTCATGCTTGGCCAGAACTTTCACCCTGCTTTACTTCATAATTACCCCATGCCACTAATTATCAAGGACTACATGTATTTATTGTCCTCTTTCTTTCTTTTGTTTTTTTTCTAAGTGGCCTTCACTTTTGCATTTTTCAGTCTATTTCCTTGATTTTCCTTACTGATCAAACCACCACCCCACACTTTGAATTTTACATATCTGCTAACAATTCAAGTGCTCATGGAAAAAACCAGGTTCAAACAGACAGGCTATTCAAACAATTGGTTATGGTTCATAAAGTGGTTATCAAAGAAACATGCTTATAAGCTCAAAGGGGTTGATTATGGTTAATTATATTCAGGTGGGTATATATGTGTTTCTGGCTTAACAAAGAAATGTCTATATCCCTTCTAAGACTAAACAAACTTCTATTTCGATTTGTACACACACGGGGCAAGTTCTAGGTACCAAATGCAGACATAGAATAGATGCAAAATACCTCACACACACATGGCACATAATTCAATCCAAATTGGCTCATCAAAACACTTCATTGAGCATTCAAGTTAGTTACAACATGCACCATTAAGGCATTCTACAAGAGTCAATAGGTGAGCCTAAGTGTCACACTCTGGGATTCACGGTGTTTGGGTGTAACACACTAAGGGTAGCATTTTATCATTCAGCACCTTGCCCAAATGATTCTTACAATTAAAAAAAAAATAAAAGAAGCTACCTATACCTGGTTCATGCTAACCCTTAGAAAAGAACCGCGGTCAAAACAAAAACCAAGAGGGAGTTACTACACTACCTACAAAGAAAATAAATTTTTTTTTGGTGTTTTCTTCGGACTGACCTCCCTTAAGAAAAATTCCTAAGAATTCGTCATCAGGAGGAGTCCACTAAATTTTCTGATTTTTTTTTTCGATTGACTTGGACCCTCAAGTACCCCCGCCGAAGGGATCCGTCGTCGGGCCGAGAAGACTTGATTACTATTACTAACAACAACTAAAACTGACTACACAAAAACATAAAATAAAACTGCAATTCGATCGAGTTAACCAAAACAAACTAAAGCAAATAATTCATAACTTGTACAACATACAATACAACAGGGAAACCATCCCCCACCCCACACCTAAAATGAGGACATGTCCTCACGGACAATGAAAAGACAGAGTAAGGTAAGGGGAATTCCCTGACAGCTCAATCTTGGTCAGAGACAGTGTCTGGGTTCATGTTGCAAGCACGACCAGGGCGCGTAGCCAGCTCATAATCTTCTTTTCAGACTTCTTTTGTCGGGTGGCCATCTCATCAACTCGGTTCCCCAGTTCAGTCACTGAGGTTCTCAACTCGGCCACGTCGTTCTCCAGGTGATCCAACCGATGTCCCCGACTGGACCTAGACGGGCCTCCAACGTCCACAACTTGCTCCTCCTCCATGTTCTCAGTCTCCCCACCTCCATGGTGATGCTCCTCCTCTGCTTCATCTTTCTCGGAGTCATGCCCCACTAATTCCTCATCGTCCTCCATTGCCTCCTTTCCCGTAGTAACTCTTTCAGCTTTGAAGGGATGCACCTCAGGCACCCGGCCATCGACAGCAAAGTCGCTTGGCACCCTAGCCGCAGCGCACAATCTAGTGACAAGCGATGGGTAGAAGAACCCATACCTTTGGACCTTCATGCGGACAAACATCTCTTCATGAATTAACTATGCCACATCGAACGACGCATCTACCATGAAGCACCAAATCAGACACGCTCGAGTAATGTTCACATCCGAAGTATTTTTGGATGGCAAGAGTCGACTATTGATCAGGTACAACCATCATTTGGCCTCAAACTTGAGGGCCGAGGAGTGGAATTTGTTTCCATACTTGTATCACTTTAATGCAATGCCTGGTCGGCAGATGGTCGGGGTGAACGTATCCCAAGGAGTCATTTTTCCACTATAGGTCTGGTAAGGCGTCTACGTAACCAGCTGCTAGCGGAGGTAGCCTGTACATTGTCCAAATGTGCTCCATTGAGGCATTAACCGGCCTTCTCCGCATTGTTACAACATAGTTCTCATGCTCCGGAGCGTTGGCATAAAATTCCCTGACAATCATGGCATTTGCCTCGTCAGGTTCCTCAAAGAAAACGTCCATGCGATGCTGCATTAATACCTTGTACATCCTGATGGCTTCAGAGTCCATGGCCTGCTCAGATATAGCTGTCTTATCCTCTTTTTCAGCGAATCTGTCCTGCGACTTTGCTGAGACAAACTTGTGGCTATTTAAAGGCCTCGAGTCTACTGATTTTCGGGGCCTTTCTCCGGTGGAGGTTCTTGCTGAACGACTTGAGGAGGCGCCTGTGGCTTGACGCTTGCATGGAGGCATTGTACCTACAATTAGCATAGTATTAGCTCAGTACAACAGGGTGACCTAACTGTGTTTACTCAGAATTCACCACAAATTGGTCACGTTATTTCTCTCCATTGGGGCCTTTTTACAAGCATATGGTGGGCATTAATAATTTAAATCCTAAGCACTAAATAATGGACATGAAGCACCACCATAATAAACCAAACATACTCACAACACCCCACACTCCCTATGTCATCTATTTTCAGCACAAATCAACTACTACCCATTATGGCTACCAATAAGAAAAAAAAGCTACAAGTTGTATACACAATGGAAAAGAAAAACAAAGTTACAAAAATAATTAAAAAAAATTAAGGTGAGAGGTACATACCTATAGGGTTGAAGGATGGAGATGGAGTAATGGGGGTTGAAGAAGGCTTAGAGATGGGAGTGTTTGAGTGGGTTTGCCTTCTTTTGGGGAGGAAAATTGAAGAGGAAAAAAAGAAGAAGAAGGGAAAGGGTTTATGGGAGGGTGGAGTTTTATTTTGAGAAGGAAGGAGAATAAGATTGTGTCGGTTGGGGGGGGGGGAATAATTGGGTGGTTGGGAAAATTACTACACGAAAATAATAAAATAAAAAAAATTACCCGAAACTTACTTGTGTCAAGACGGTCTAGCGCGACTTTAGCGCTAGAATAGCGCGGGTGCGCTAGTCCAGGGGTTGAGGGACAGTGGGAAACCCTACTAGCGCGACCTCTAGCGCGAGATTAGCGCGGCCACGCTAGTGGCGATATAAGCGAAGCAGTGTAAAACCTGACTAGCGCGACCTTAGAGCTAGCTTAGCGCGGGCGCGCTAGTCCAGACATTAGCAAAAAATTTCTTTTGTTTTCCTCTTTCTTGGGGTCCTGTGTTCACCCCTTTTCTCGCACACCTGCATATGTTAGTATTTTATACAATAACACTATATATGTTGGGTTGCCTCCTAACCAACTCTTGATTTAATGTCGCGGTACGACGAGTACAACAATCAAAGGGTTGCCTCCCATGAAGCTCCTGATTTACCGTCGCGGCACGACACATAATGAGCGCAATTAAGTTTCGCTCAGCCTCTGAGGTTCAAAAAGATGCACCACAACCAGTTCACTGGTTTCATTCATCCCCATATACATTTTCAATCTTTGTCCATTGACCTTGAAGGTGTTAGACCCATCTTCAGCAGCAATTTCCACAGTACCAGAAGGAAACACTTCGACCACTTTGAATGGTCCAGACCATCGGGATTTGAGCTTACCCGGAAACAATATCAATCTTGAATTGTAAAGCAATACTTTCTCTCCGGGTTTGAAATTTTGGTCCACAATGTTTTTGTCGTGAAACCTCTTCATTCTCTCTTTATATAGCCTTGTGCTTTCAAATGCTTGACATCTGAACTCTTCCAACTCATGCGGCTCTGTGACTCAATTTTCTCCCGCAGCATCGAGATCCATGTTCAACTGCTTTAATGCCCACCACGCTCGATGTTCTAGTTCCACAGGCATGTGACAGGCCTTACCAAATACCAACTTGTACGGAGACATACCAATTGGTGTTTTAAATGCAGTCATATAGGCCCTGAGTGCGTCATCAAGCTTCTTCGCCCAATCAGTTCTTGTGGCGTTTACTATTTTGGTCAGAACACTCTTGATTTCACGGTTTGATACCTCAACCTGCTCGCTCGTCTGAGGGTGATAGGGGGTTGCCACCTTGTGGCGCACATCATATTTGGCCAGCAGTTTCTCGAAGACACGATTTCAAAAGTGAGTGCCTCCGTCACTAATAATAGCCCTTGGAGTTCCAAAACAGGTGACTATATTTTTCTTTAAGAACCCCACCGCCACTCTTGCATCATTGGTGGGGAACGTTGCAGCTTCTACCCATTTGGACATGTAGTCTACAGCAACAAGTATGTACTTATTGTCGTAGGAGCTGACAAAGGGACCCATGAAGTATATCCCCCATACATCAAACACTTCCACTTCTTGTATTGGATTCATGGGCATCTCATGACGACGGGATATGTTCCTCGTCCTTTGACATTCATTATATCCCTTCACCCATTGGTGAGCATCTTTGAACACAGTAGTCCAGTAAAACCCGCCCTCTAACACCTTAGCTGCTGCCCGAACTCCTCCGAAATGTCCTCCATATGGAGATGCGTGACAAGCCTGCAAAATAACAAATTGTTCTATCTCGGGGACGTACCTCCAGATCATGTTATCAATGCAAATTTTAAACAAATTAGGTTCATCCCAATAGTAATTTCGGCAATCACGATAAAATATTTTCTTTTGAACAGAAAAGAGTTCATAAGGTTCAATACCACTAGCCAAGTAGTTTGCAATATCTGCATACCATGGCACATCTTCTACGCTCATGGCGATAAGCTGCTCGTCTTGAAAGGTTTCTAGAATATCCTTCGATTCAATTGCATTCTTAGCACCTTCAAGAGGTGACAAGTGGTCAGTGACTTGGTTCTCCGTGCCCTTGCGGTCACGAATCTCCAAGTCAAATTCCTGAAGAAGCAACACCCAACGAATTAGGCGCGGCTTAGACTCTTTTTTCTCAACCAAGTATCTGATGGCTGCGTGATCAGTGTACACAACCACCCTCGACCCGATCAGGTAAGACTTGAACTTGTAAAAGGCGAACACTAATTCCAACATTTCATTTTCTGTCACCGTGTAGTTTAGCTGAGCTCCGCTCAAAGTCCTACTTGCGTAGTAAATTGGGTGCGTTATTATATCTTTGCGCTGACCCAACACAGCTCCCACTGCGTAGTCACTGGCATCGCACATGAGTTCAAACGGTTGCTCCCAGTAGGGTGCAACAATGATTGGTGTCGTGACTAACCGCTTTTTAAGCTCCTCAAACGCTACCCTGCAATCATTAGAAAACACAAAGGGGTTATATTTTTCAAGCAACTTACAGAGGGGGTTGGCGATCTTGGAGAAGTCTTTGATGAATCGCCGGTAGAACCCGACATTCCTAAGGAAGCTACATATAGCTTTGACTGATGTGGGAGGTGGAAGTTTTTCGATCACATCGACTTTACCTAGGTTCACCTCAATTCCTTTACTTGACACCAAGTGCCCTAAGACGATCCCTTCTTGTACCATGAAATTGCACTTCTCCCAGTTAAGCACAAGATTCTCCTCAATGCACCTTTTTAGGACACGGGTTAGGTTTGCTAGGCACTCCTCGAATGAATTTCCCACCACTGATAAATCATCCATGAATACCTCCATGATGTCTTCGACCATGTCTGTGAATATGGCCATCATGCACCTTTGGAATGTGGCGGGTGCATTGCATAGGACAAATGGCATCCTTCTGAAGGCAAATACCCCATAGGGGCATGTGAAGGAGGTCTTTTCCCTGTCTTCCGGGGCAATTGAAATCTAGTTGTACCCCGAGTACCCGTCCAGGAAACAAAAGTGAGACCTCCCTGCGAGTCTGTCGAGCATCTGATCAATGAAGGGAAGTGGGAAGTGGTCTTTACGGGTGGCGAGATTCAGCTTTCTGTAATCCATGCATATTCTCCAGCCCGTGACGGTTCTTGTAGATATCAACTCATTTTTGTCATTCTCGACAACCGTCATGCCACCCTTTTTTGGAACACATTGCACTGGGCTGACCCAGCTGCTGTCAGAGATGGGGAAAATGATTCCCGCATCTAACCACTTGATGATTTCTTTCTTCACCACTTCCTTCATGTTTGGGTTCAAGCGCCTTTGATGTTCCCTGGAAGGTCTGTGTCCCTCTTCCAGGAGAATCTTGTGCATGCAATACGCCAGGCTGATCCCTTTGATATCTGCCATGGTCCATCCAATGGAAGTCTTGAACTCTGAGAGTACCTGTAACAACTGATTTTCCTGCACATCTAACAAACTAGATTGGATAATAACAGGTAACGTAGTATTGGGGCCTCAAAATACGTACCTAAGATTGGCTGGCAATGGTTTCAACTCTAGTTTTGGAGGTTCTTCCACAGAGGGATTGGTTGGTGGGCTCTCTCTTTTATCTAATTGCAATGGTTCAAACTCAAGAGCCCTCGTCCATACTCATTTACCTTCAAGTGCTAACACCCACTCTGCCAATTCCTCCCCATTTACCACATCTAAATTCATTAAACATGCATCAAGGGGGTCCTCAATAGTTAAGGACACATCATCTTCCTCCACTATCACATCCACAACATCAATTAGAGAGCAGTTGGCTAACTCACTCGGTCGCCTCATTGATTTCTGCACGTTGAATGTGATTTCTTCACCATTAAGCCTCATTTTGCGCTCCCCAGTCTCACAATCAATGAGAGCTCTTCCTGTGGCCAAAATGGCCTGTCCAAGATTATGAGAATATCTTTATCCACCCGATAGTCTAGTATCACAAAGTCAGCAGGAAACACAAACTTCCCCACTTGCACCAAAACATCATCTAGAATACCTGACGGTCTCTTCACCATCCTATCAGCTAGCTGCAACAACATGGAAGTTGGTCTGGCTCTACTAATATCCAGTCTCTTATAAATGGACAGGGGCATTAGATTAATGTTGGCCCCCAAATCACATAGTGCTTTGGCAAAAGCCAAATTTCCAATGGTGCTGGGAATTGTAAAACTCACTAGATCAGACAACTTCTCTACTATTGGTTGTGTTACCACATCACTGCAAGTTTGAGTCAAAGTCACAGTCGCTAAGTCTTGGAAATCAAACTTCCGGGACATCAAATCCTTCATCATCTTCGCATACCCTGACATCTCTTTCAGATCATCAATTATAGGAATGTTTACTTGTATCTTCTTCAGCATATCCAAGAACTTTTTGTACTTTTCATCCTTTTGGTATTTGGCCAACCTTTGAGGAATGGGGCTGGCGGTCTCTTCTTCCCAGTGATTTGGGATTTTTCTTTCTCAACTCTCACTTCAACTACTGGCTCTGGGGATATTTCCACTTCCTTTTCAGCCTCACTCTGCCCACTAAGTTCTCCTTCAGCAGTTTGTACTGTTACCTTGGTCAGGTTTGTGAAATCATCAAGTTCGATTGGCACTGGTACTAGTGTCTCTGCCTTCCTGCTTTCACGAGCCAATTCTTGTTCCAAGTCTAAGTCCCTACCATTACGGAGACTCACTGCCATCATCTTCTTCGGGCCATGGTCCTTAGGATTCACCTGAGTATCTGCAGGTAAAGTCCCAAGAGGACGATTGTTCACTGCCATAGATATCT
Source organism: Nicotiana paniculata (assembly GCA_005239505.1). Lineage (NCBI taxonomy): Eukaryota > Viridiplantae > Streptophyta > Magnoliopsida > Solanales > Solanaceae > Nicotiana > Nicotiana paniculata. The sequence continues at coordinate 8,907 of ML333991.1, forward strand.
GGCCCAACTGCACTTCAATATTTTTAATAGCTGCATCACGTACATCTACTCTGTCACTCATTTTGGCCGTTGACCCAATCACCTGTTGCACCATTGCTTCAAGCCTGGAAAACCCATCTTCTTTCCTCCCCCCATGATGTTACTGAGGAGGGTGGTCTGCTTGTTGCTGATTCTGATTGTTATAATCTTGTGGCCTCTGATAAGGTGCTACATTACCTTGAGGTCTCATGGCACCCATGTTTCCATTTTTATGTTGCTGGTGAGGTGGTCTATACGGTTGAACTTGCTGACCCCAGTTCTGTCCCCCTTGTCTCTCGCCTCCATAATTTGACACATAATTCATGTTTTCTGGGTAAGGAGGGTGATCACACTCTGCATTCCACTGATTACCAAATGGTTGACTAATGCAAGATGTGCATAAGCCCCCATTGGTTGTATCCACGATATGTACCTGCTGCTTTTGCCCTGATTCCTCCACCTTCTTAGTTAGTATGCTCATCTATGTTATTAAGGTGACCACATTCTCAACAATAGTATTGGATGGATCGAAGGGCACTGAGTGAACTACAGGAGTATTGGGCGCATTCCTGGTTGTCCAACCCGAATTCTGCACCATTTTATCAAGAAGGATTTGACTTTCTCTCCATGTTTTGCTCAAGAATGATCCACCAACTGAAGCATCTACATTTGCCTTTACAGTATCCGCCAGACCCATATAAAAATGCTGCCCCAACATCTGCTCAGGAATACCATGGTGTGGACAGATAACCAACATTCCATTAAATCGTTCCCATGTTTCCTGCAATGTTTCAACTGGCTTCTGTCTGAAGCTCAAGATTTCATCAATTTGTTGAGCTGTCTTGTTGGGTGGATGGAATTTGTTCACTAACTTCTTAAATAACTCCTCCCATGTGGTAATGGAATTGATGGGGAGCGAGTTTAGCCAAGTCTAGGCTGCTCCTGTCACTAAGAATGGAAACAACAACCGTTTTATCGCTTCCTGAGTGACGTTTGGCTGCCTCTGAGTTTTGCAAATCGACAGGAAATTCTTCAAATGCTGTTGGGGGTCCTCGATGTATGACCCTGAAAATAGTCCCTTGTTCTGCAACAAGTGCAACATATTATTTGTAATCTGAAAGGACTCAGCCTGTATTTTAGGGACTAGTATCGCAGTGGCCAAATTCTCTGTCGTGGGTTGTGCCCAGTCATATAAAGGAGCCTCTGCCCCTATCTGCGCAACTGGTTCTACCACGTCGTCCCCATTGTTGTTCCTGTTGTTTGGATCTTCCATGTCGGGTTCAAGTTGTTCAATTGATGGTTGTTGTTTGCTTCTCCGGTTGGCCCGGTTTAAGGCCTTGAAAACTTTCTTGGGTTCTAATAAGGCTTCTAATACTTCACCAGTTCTCGATGAGTTTCTAGGCATGCACCTGTACAACCAAGTTAGAAAATGTTAAAATTTCAATGTATAGATGAAAATTGAAGAAAATTGACTATACTTAAGAATTTTGTATTTATTCCAACTCTAATTGATAACACCGTTAATTCTCCGGCAACGGCGCCAAAATTTGATCACGCTCAACTCTGTCTTATAAAAAGACTAAACGGGCGTTGCAAATATAATCTGAGTATTTATCCTAGAGTCAAATCCCACAGGGAATTAACCTATCAATTATTGTTGTTAGACTACTCGATTCTCAATAACCAAGTTCCCAAAGATTATGAATATCACTTTTCAGTATTTTTACTACTACAACTGAATGAAATTAAATAAACTAAAATATAACTAATATTGAGGTGTAAAAGATGCGATAAAGGTCTAAGGTTATGGTTTCCCCCGTTGGTGAACTTCTTTCTTGGATACTTCCTATAGTTTGATTTAGTTGTCTCTATCAATCATGAACACTCCAGCTAACATAAATCTCTCTCAAGTAATTATGATAATTTACTAGACGCACTNTCTCGCCTATACTCCGGGAGTGGTGTTGTTCAAACAACTACCTAAATATGCAGTCTCTCTCAAATAGATACATAATAAATAGACGCAGCTAATTGAGGATCCTTTCAATTAACTACAACAAGAACGTAGTTGAACAAATAAAGATTAACAACCAACCAAAACTATATTAATATCACAATAGCGTCATTCCCCAACGGGTTCCACCAAAATCTTAGATTAGAAAAGTTATCTACTCATAATAATGATAAAAAATACAGAAGAAGTCATGAACAATGATAAAAATTGCAAGAGAAGGAGATATGGATTGATGCCCAATTGCCCTCCTTGCCTCTTGCCCTTGCTTTTTCTTATTCTAAACTCTAAACCTGGATAATCTGCTCCTTTGGGAAAATTGAACATTTTATAGTTTAAGTGTATTGGCCCAAACTTTCAAAAGTACCCTTCTCGACGTATTTTTCCCGTCCGGACTAGCCCGGGCGCGCTAGTCTCGCGCTAATGCCCGCGCTAATGGGGTTTCCTACTGTGTTGACAAATCTCCAGCCTTCAAATCACCTCGGAGTTACCCCATGGCATTTTATTCTTTAAATTCGCCTGAATCACCGTCATAAGTCCTCAATAGCTTATTGTACTCCTGTGAAACACAAAAATCACCATTAGAGCCAATTTATCATCATTTAACTCACTTAAGAGCGTGAAGCCTCATTAAGTTAGAGTATAAATATATGCTAAACTATGTGAATTCAGCCTATTATCATATCTCCCACATGATTATCATACTCAACAGTGGTCAACTTTTGATTGAGCTCTAAAGGTGTTCTATCAGGTTTACAACCACTTAATCCTACTTGAGAAATAAGCTCCAAGGCATACTTCCTTTTATTAAGCAATGTTCCCTTCTTTGACCTCGTCACCTCAATTCCAAGAAAGTATCTTAACTGTCCAGATCCTTTACTTTGAATCGATTGTGTAAGGTCATTTTTTCATCTTCTATCAATGTGGAATGACTACCAATAATGAGTTCATCCACATATATGAGAATCACCACCAATCCATCTCCTTGTCTCTTGGTAAATAAGGAATGATCAAATGCACTTTGTTTGTATCCACTCTCCATTAAGGCTTCTGTAAGCTTAATGTTCATTGTCTAGAGGCTTGTTTAAGGCCATATAAAGATTTAAGAAGTCTGCATACCTTGGTCTCCCCCTGTTTGGTGAACCTTTGAGGCATACTCATGTAGACTTCTTCATCTAAATCTCCTTGTAAGAAAGCATTGTTAAAATCCATTTGGTATAGAGGCCACCCTTTGGAAGTGGCTATACTGATAGCAAGCCTCACTGTCACCATTTTTGCAACATGTGAGAATGTGTCGTGATAGTCAAGTCCTTCCTTTTGGTTGTATCCCTTTGCAACCAAACGAGCCTTGAACCTTTCCACCTCTTCATTTGCTTTGTACTTGACTTTGTAGACCCATTTAGAACCAATATCTTGCTTTCCGTTAGTCAATTCAGGAAATTCCCAAGTCTTGTTATACTCCAACGCTTGTATTTCCTGGTTTATGGCTTCAATCCATCTATCATCTTGAACTGCCTCCTTAAAGGAGTTTGGTTCAATGCATGTAGAAAAATCCCTCAAATAGGATTGATATCTTGTCGACAAATTTCCATAGTATAGGCCTTTGGATAATGGATAGAGACACTGATTAACAGTTCTCTTGGTTGTCACATAATCTTTCAACCCAATGGGAGGCTTGGATACTCTCCCTGCTTTTCTAACTTCATAATATGTTTCCTGAACTGGTGGTTGTTGAGTGGATGATTCTGATGGTTGTGTAGGAATTGATGTTTCATCTGAAGTGGCTTGTGAAGCCTCTATATCTGTTGTAAATTCCTCTCCTGGAACTGGACCAATATGATCATCATGAGTTTCTATCATATGTTCAGCATGTATCACCTGCTCTTGAGTGCCATTCTCATCAAGACTGCTTGTTGGTTCTTGTTCAATGCTTGGCTGGGTTGATTGCACCACCAACTCTGGCTGCTTTGGAAATAAATCAGCAGAATCTATTTCCGAGCTTTTGAATGGAAACATATCTCCCCTGAAATCAACATCCCTGCTGACCATAAAGACCTTTCTTTCTAGATCATAAAGCATGTATCCCTTTTGAGTTGTTGAATACCCTACCAGCACACACTTACTTGCCCTTGGACTGAACTTATCTCCTATCAGAAGGTTGATATCATATCAAAGACAGCCAAACACCTTAAGGTGATTTATATCAGGTGGTTTGTTGTATAAAAGCTCATGTTAATCTTCCTCTTAAAATAGAAGTAGGCCATTTGTTAATTAAGTACACAGCAGTCTTCACACACTCTCCCTAAAACCTATTAGGAATTGAACTTATGAACTTCAGAGCTCTAGCTACTTCTAGAATGTGTCTATGCTTCCTCTCCACCACCCCATTTTGTTGAAGTGTGTATGCACAACTACTCTGATGAACAATTCCTAATGAAGAAAATAATTCATTGCAATTAGAATTGAAGAATTCAATGCCATTGTCAGATCTCAATGTCTTAACAGTCACTCCAAACTGATTTTTTACCATTGAAAAGAAACTCTTCAATACAACTATTACTTCACTCTTTGACTACAACAAACATATCCAAGTAAATCTACTGTAATCATCTGCCACAGTAACAAAGTAATGCTTTATGGCATGAGTAGGTATTCTATGAGGTCCTCATACATCTACATGAACAAGCTGGAAAATGTTAACAATGTTACTATTATTGGATGGAAATTTTAGCCTGCTTTGCTTAGCCAAGGGAAATATGTCACAATTATTCTTCACTCTGCAATCCACCGAGTTTCTTAACTGTTGAATATGCTGCATTGCATTTATTTAAGGATGTCCTAGTCTTATGTGCCAAAGAACTGAATTGTTTGCATCACTGGTAACCATTGTTGTTGTAGGCATTGATCTTCCCTGCAAAAGATACAATCCACATGATTCTTTACCAATCTCCATCACCTTCCCATTGTAAAGACCCTGCAGCACACAAAAGTCAGGGAAGAACATTGCAATACAACATAATTTCTTGGTCAATTTTGAAACTGACAACAGGTTGCACTTAAAGTCAGGAACATGTAAAACATCCTTCAATACTTGGTTGTCCAATATAGAGACACTTCCTGTATGAGTTATTTTACACTTATTTGTTGTTGGTACTTGAACTCCATTATCATTTGTATTACAATCCTTAACATCATGCATAATCTCCTTATGAAAGATAATATGATGTGAAGCTCCTGAATCTAATATCCATTCACAATCAAAAGCATTTGACAATAATGCACTTATACCTGCCATAAGTGAGTGACAATCACCTGTGTCTTGCTTGTTCAAAGGTTCAATAGTTGCTTGTATTGATCCTCTGTAAATAAATTCCCTTGTGTGGACTGTGTGCTTGATGCATTCCCTTTCTCTATTGCATTCCCTTTCTCTATTGTAGCAACATTAGCATAAGGCTTGACTCCTTGCATTGGTGCTTTCTTCTTACTCTTGAAATCGGGAGGATATCCTATAATTTTGTAACAACTCTCCTTCAAGTGTTCTTTATACCCACATAACTCACAAATCAATCCTGGCCTTTTTGTCTTAAATCCCTGATTGAATGTTTGATTCTTTCCAGCTAGCATGGTTAAAACATCATTGTTAGACTCCCCTACTCCAAAAGTTCTTTCGCTTTCTTCTTGTATGACCAAGGCATAAGCCTGATTAACTGTCAAAACGCGTGCTTTGAGTAACACCTAACTTCTCACATGACTATATCTTTCATTTAGACCAACTAAAATTGTAAGTCTTAGGTTTCTGAATTGTTCAATGAAAGGTCTCGTCTCTTCACAATCACACCCAGCAACTACCACTAACAAGTCCATTTCATCCCATAGATCTTTTATTTTTGAGTAATAAACAGTGACAAAATCAGTTCCTTGAGTTAATGACCCTATCATCTTCCACAATCGATAAGTTTGAGTCAGATTCGATTTATCAAATCGTTCCTTAAACTCGCTCCAAACTTTCGATGCATTTTATGCATAAATGATACTAGGTTGCAATTCCACCGCCACTGTTTTCCCAATCCATGAAGGTACTACAGTATTGCATCTCTCCCATTTATTTGCCAATTCACCTTTGAATGAGCCTTTTACACAAGTTCCTTCTATGAAACCTAATTTGTTTTTCACCAACAGTGATGTTCGCATAGCTCGACTCCACGGGCCATAATTTTCCGGACCTGTGAGTTTTATGTCCATTAACGCTACGCCAGGCGTGTCCGATTCTCTCAAGTACAAAGGATGATTGTGATCAATTCGAGAAACTTCAATCTCCGATTCTGCCATGGGAGAAGCTTCAACAATGGCTTCCTACTGAAATTTTGAAGAGTTCTGTCCTAAATCTAGATCGATCGCTCTGATACCATGATAGAATCCGAGATCTAACATCATGAACTCAGATTCATATGCATTCAAATGAGGGACTGAAGGATTAGATCGTGTAGTAGAGAGAGAAAGTAGAGAGAAGGAAGAGAAGAGAGCAAAGTTCTGTATTGTATTAAACTGAAAATTATACAGTGTTTTAACTAATATAACCACCTTCAAGTTGGTTAGTGGAGACTCCCTCTGAAAGTACAAAAATACCCCTGCTTCCTATTATTCTTTTCTATACATCGAACTACATTCTCGTAATAGAGTGAAAGAAATTTACCAAAAAAAGAGATATATATGTCTATGTAATTTAGACAATAAGTATATGTCGCAATAGGTAATTAGTTCGAGTGGATTATATAAACTAACAATTAACTTTTCTTTTCACGAATTTAAAAAGAACCTAAAGTATTTGAAATATATTTTTCGAATAAACGTTACAATACTTTTTTAAAAAAATATTCCCAAAAAATCGTTTAAAATCTAGCTTGAAACTCTTAAAACTCTCAAATTGTTCAATTAGCTTCGTGAAAAAGAGCTGGAACTCAGGGAAGTGATACGGTTTTTTCCTCATACATAATTTAGGAGTTGACATTTATTATTTTGAATAAAATTATCAATATTTTTCTGTTTGAAAACTGACAGGAAAATATAAATTAAATAAAGCAACAATAAAGACGTAAGAGTAAAAAAGGAAGCAACCGATTCGTCTTACCTTTCTGAGTTATCTGAAACATTTTGGGGGAAAGAATCTTCTTTTTTTAAAGCTTAGCAAATGAAATGTGGAAATCAAAGGGAAACTCAAACTGACACGCAATGGACAGTGTTATTTTATGTCACTAATATTTTCGAATGTTAAAAATTATTAACAGAATATGTGATAACGTCTCTTTTGCTTTTAATGAAGAAATATTATTTTGATTTTTAACTACGGTTATCTTCAAGTTGGTACAAAATTGACCTGATTATGACTCATAATTATTAAATCTGGTAATTGGTGAATTAATATCATTAAAACTCCTTTTTACTATATGAGTTATAAAATCTGGACATATAATTTTCTTTTATAAGCTAACCTGTTTTTGGTAAAGAGATTAAACTCAGCAAGCCAAATCTTGTGGCTTGAATATTAGAGCAGATAACATGTTATAGCAAATTATGAATACGAGATGGTTACTTTTCATAAGATTCTAATACCTGTAGAAACAAGAAAGGTGTAAAACGATATCTTTGATTTTATTTAAATATTTACATAACATATATCGTTTTAGCAAAATATTATATTATACACATAATTGATATTTAAGAGCAATCATACAATACGAGAATGGAATTATATGGTGACAAAGACCTCATTCCTATCTTCTACAATTATTCCAAAAAGATCATAACCAAGCAATGACACAAGCCGAAAGAAAAGTTAAAATAATAATCATCTTTGTTAGTACTAATTAAGTTGTGACTGATCTACTCCTCAAACTCATTCCTTTGTAGTTTGTACCAATTATAGACTCAAAACAATGAGTATTTATAGAATTTAGCTTGTTTGACCAAGTTTGTGGAAGGCGATTTTAAAAAAAAAAATGAAAAATAGTACTTTTTAAGAAATTTAAGGTGTTTGATCAGTTAATTCTTTTTTTTTAAATATCAAAGTATTTTTCAATCGATTTATTTAGAAAGAAAATAAAAAAATTAAAATAACAAAAAATTTGAGGAAAAATGATAGGAATCCTTATTCGAAGAGGTGTCATATCGCCTTTACTAAGACCATAATTAATATCAATATACAATCGGAATAGTGATCCATTATCATCTTAATTATAAATTACGGAATTAATGGATCGTAACACTAAGCTTTAAATTGATTTATAGATCGTAAACTAGCTAAGCAATCTGGATCTGATTGGAAGTTAAGCTTTGTTTAGTTGACATCAAGAGGTAATTAGTAACCTTACGCAATTTGTGTTTCTACAACTTACATGATTTGCACATGATTTTAATATGAACATGTTATCGACTGTTTTAAATTTTCATGTGGGACACGTCCTTTACTTGATATGATACCGCTATTTATTTGAGATAATTACAGTTATTTTGAATTTTTTCATTGTTACCAGAATATATTTTACCGTTACTTGGGATAAGATTTACGGTTATCAAATGAAATTACATTATTTGATAAAAATTGAAATACCCTATATTATCTTAAAATATTTTTTGAATATTTAACGATTATAAAGACAAGTATAAATGGGAGGAGATCTACTTGAAGTACCCCATAGCTATGGCGGGTTCATTAGATCTAATGCACCTTGTAATTATCAATTACTGTTACAGCTGATAGTAGCCTATATTATGCAATGTAGACGCTATACTCTAAATTAATCATACTTTATTGATGTTTAAATGATAAAAAATAAATAAATGCTCTAATTATGATTTTTATATTTTGCAGGAGCCACTCCGAGCTAGGAGGAAGATGAAGAGCATTTTGGAGTCAATTATGTACATACAAGGTCAATCAATGATAGCCCGGATGGAAAAGAGCAAAAAAAATGGTGAAAGCCAGGTCCGCGACCGCGGACCTGGGCGCGATGGAACGCGGCGCAAAATAGAAAGGTTGTGAACGACCACGGTCGAGTCCGCGGTTGAGACCGCGACCTCGGTCAGGGGTTTAGCAGCGAAGAACTTCAGGGGCTAAAGTGTAAATTCCTGGGCAATTAACCTAACCCTATAAGAACCCAAAACTCGCCCAAAAGTTAGTTTAAGCTTGTTTTAGACTCAATTGGAGGCAAGAACAAGTGAGAGGAGATCAAACCATCTTTAGAGTTTTCTTTCTTCTTATTTTTACCATTAATTGTGAATCATGAACCATATTATTGCTTTATTTTATTTTAGTATGAGTAGCAAAACATTCAGTCTAGAGTTGATGGAACTAATTGTTGGATGAAGTTTTTAACTCTATTATGATATAATCTAGCCGTGTTTGTCCTATGATTGTTCAACTACATTTTGTATTGTGATTAATTGAATGGGCCCTTGATTAATCGTGTCTAATTGCCTTATGTTTCTTGAGAAAGAATACTTGGATAGATTGTTGTTGAACAACACCGCTTTTGGGTAATTGAAGAGATTAATTACTTGAATTTAAAATTGGGTTTAGAAATAACGAAGCTTTGGTGGGATAATTCTGAGTTGCATAAATTGTTATCTAGAGTAGTTCAAAAGAATGCTTCTAGTAAATTAGTGTAATTGATCGTGAGATGATTAAGGTAGCCCATAAATCATAATCCTCATAGAGTATTACAACGAGATTATAGCTAGAGAGTTAAGAATTAATCCGGCAATTGGGGAACTCAATACCCTAGATCTTTCTACCCTTGAATTCATCTTTATTCTTTATTATTGTTAGTCTTATTATCATTTTACTTTAGCTAAATAAATTCCACTGTTTATTGATAAAAATCTTGCATCCGAAAATTGTCTAAGCTTAGCCTTATTAAGAGTTGTAGTAAATAGGTTGGTTCCATGTGGATTCGACTTCGGACTTAAACTGGATTATATTTGCAGCGACCGCTTTGTCCTTTTTTTAAGGCATAGTTGGGCGTGATCAAATTTTGGCGTTGTTTCCGGGGAACTAATGGTGTTATTTAGTACAACGTAGAATAATTTCTAGGATTTTTAGTTTAGATCAATTTTCTACGGTGTTATAAACTTTTCCATTGAAATTCTCACGTTTGAACTCTTTTGTGACCCAGGTGTATGCCTAGAAGCTCTTCGCGGACTGGTGAACTTTTCGAAGGACTCTCTGACCCCGAGAAAACATTCAGGGTATTAAACAGTGCCAACAAGAAGAATAAACAGTCACAACAAAAACAACAACTCGAAATTGAGACAACGTGGATGACGCCGATGCAAACAATCGAAACAACCAGGTTGATCCAAATAATGGAGTGGTGGCACCTCTTGTGCCAGAAGCTGCTCTTTATGATTGGGCACAACCAACTGCTGACAACCTGGCCACCGCCATTGTTGTGTCCCAGATACAAGCGGAGACATTCCAGATCACCAACAACATGCTGCATCTGTTGCAGAATATGGGAATGTTCTCTGAGTCACACATTGAAGACCCACAACAACACTTGAAAAATTTCTTGTCAATTTGTGTGACCCAAAGGCAGCCGAATGTGACCCCGGAAGCCATCAAGCTGCTACTTTTTCCGTTCTCGGTGATTGGAGAGGCTCAGACTTGGCTGAATTCGCTCCCAATAAATTACATTGACACTTGGGAAGAATTAGTCAAGCAGTTCCTAAACAAGTTCTATCCTCCCAACAAGACTGCAAGGCAGATTGATGAGAAATTGCAGTACAAGCAGAAACCTACTGAAACCTTGCAGGAAACATGGGAAAGGTTCAAAGGGATACTAGTGAAGTGTCCACACCATGTCATTCCAGACCAGATGCTTGGCCAGAGATTCTACATGGGTTTGGCATACAATTTGAAAGCTAATGTAGACGCTTCAGCTAGGGGTGCATTTTTTAGCAAGACATTCACAAAGAGCAAGATTCTTATAGTTAAGATGGCTCAGAATTCAGGTTGGATAACGAAAGGTACGACCCTGACACCAATAGTGCATTTTGTCCCTCTTGACCTAAACAATTCACATGCAGAGAACATAGCCACGCTTATGACTCAGATGAGTATACTGACAAAGAAGATTGACGAGATGGGTACAAAGCAAGTGCATATTGTTGATACAACAAATGAAGGATTGTGTACCCCTTGCATTAATCAGTCTTATATGTGCTCATGGAGTGGAGAGAGTGATAACCAGGGATTCAGAGAGGACATGAACCATGTTAATAATTTTAGGGGTCAGAGGCAAGAAGGACAATAATGAGGGCCAACACCTAACCAGAAGTACATACCCAACATGCCACAACCTGGAGGTATACGCCCACAAGGCCAAGTGGTGCTGTATCAAAGGCAACAGGGCTATCAACAGCAGCACCAACAACGGTTGGCATATCAGCCACCTCATCAGCAGCAAGACAAAAACATGGTAGAAATTAAGGGCATGTTGCAGCAACTCATTGGAACAAATGGTAAGATGTAGGAAACGTTGGCAGCACATGACTCAACAATTAAAGGCATTGAAACTCAACTGGGACAGTTGTCCATGGCCTTAAGCAACTGCCCCCAAAGAACATTGCCGGCAGACACAAATATTAACCCAAAGGCGCAAAACCCAAATCAGCTAATGGCAATAAGTCTCCGGAATGGGAGAGATTTAGACATAGAGAAAGAAGTTTCTCAATCCAGAACAGAGACTACGCCAGCCACTCCATTTTTATTAGAGGCAGATGAATCAGCAGAACTCGCTGAAGTGATAGTTGAACAGGCACAGGTTGACAAGGGTAAGATAAAGGAGGGTGAACAAGTCTCAGAACAGGTGGTACCTCTTTTGCCACAAGCTTCCAACAAAGAACAGTCGGCAGAACAGAGACTACGCCAGCCACTCCATTTCCATTAGAGGCAGATGAATCAGCAGAACTCGCTGAAGTGAAAGTTGAACAGGCACAGGTTGACAAGGGTAAGATAAAGGAGGGTGAACAAGTCTCAGAACAGGTGGTACCTCTTTTGCCACAAGCTTCCAACAAAGAACAGTCGGCAAGCAGTGGACAAAGAGTGACTCATGCACCATTCCCTCAGAGATTGGCAAAACAAAATAAATATGATCAATACAGGAAATTTATGGAGATGCTTCGCCAGATTCAATTGAATATTCCCCTGATGGATGCTTTGAGGGAAATGCCAGGATATGAAAAGATGATGAAGGACCTGATGTCGCAAAAATTTGACTTCCAGGACCTGTCTACTATAACTCTGACACAGACCTACAGTGCGATAGTGACAAGACCTATGGTCCAAAAGATGTCTGATCCAGGTAGCTTCACTATTCTATGTACTATTGGGATTTATGCTTTTGCAAAAGCATTGTGTGACTTGGGAGCCAACATAAACTTGATGCCCTTGGCAATCTATACAAAATTGGGCATTGACAAAGCTAGGTTGACTTTGATGTCGCTGTAACTGGCTGATCTCACGGTTAAAAGACCGACATGAATTATTGATGATGTGCTGGTGCAAGTGGGAAAATTTGTACTCCCTACAGACTTTGTTATTCTGGACTTCCAGGTAGATGAGGAGACACCCATCATTTTGGGAAGTCCATTCTTAGCCACTAGGAGAGCATTGATTGATTGTGAGACTGGAGAACTAAAAATGAGGTTGAACAATGAAGAAGTAATATTCAACGTTCAACAATCCATAAGGATACCCAGTGAATATGCAAACTGCTCACTAGTGGAGGTTGTGGATGTGATACTACAAGAAGAGGATGAGACCCTTAATGTCAAAGATCCATTGGGAGCCTGCTTGACAAATTTAGAAGAAATGGATGGTGAAGGGTTAGCAGAGTGGGTCATGGCCCTCGAGGTTCAAGGATTCTGGAAAAGGGAACCTCAGTTTGAGCCCCTACATTTAGAAGAGAGAGTGATACCACCTGCAAAGACATCAATAGAGGAACCACCACAACTGGACTTGAAACTGCTTCCAGCCCACCTCATCTATGCTTTCTTGGGCCCCAATTATACTTTGCTTGTTATTATATCATCTGGTTTGCTAGTTGCGCAGGTAGAACAATTATTGCAGGTATTGCTTGAATGCAAGACTGCCATTGGTTGGACCATGGAAGACATAAAGGGTATCAGCCAAGCCTTCTGCATGCATAAGATTCTTCTGGAAGAGGGGCACAAACCTTCCAGGGAACATCAACTACGGCTGAATCCAAATATGAAGGAAGTAGTAAAGAAGGAAGTGATCAAGTGGTTGGATGCGAGTATCGTCTTCCCCATCTCTGAAAGCAATTGGGTCAGTCATGTACAGTGTGTGCCGGAAAAGGGAGGAATGGCAGTCGTACAGAATGAAAATAACGAGTTGATCTCAACTCGTACAGTCACGGGATGGCGGATTTTCATGGATTATCGGAAACTAAACGCAGCCACCTGAAAGGACCATTTCCCCTTGCCCTTCATTGACCAAATGTTGGACAGGTTAGCTGGGCGATCCCATTTATGTTTCTTGGGCGGATACTTGGGGTATAATCAGATCTCAATAGCCCTGAAAGATAAAGAGAAAACGTCCTTCACTTATCCGTATGGCATCTTTGCCTTTCGGAGAATGCCCTTTGGACTTTGCAATGCACCGACCACATTCCAACAGTGTATGTTAGCCATTTTCGTTGACATGGTCGAGGACATTATGGAAGTGTTTATGGATGATTTCACCGTGGTCGGGAATTCATTCGAAGATTGTCTTCACAACCTAAAAAGAGTGCTCAAAAGATGTGTGGAGACAAATCTGGTATTGAATTGGTAGAAGTGTCATTTTATGGTACAAGAAGGAATAGTGTTGGGGCATAGAGTGTCCAAAAAGGGAATTGAAATCGACCATGCCAAAGTTGATGTGCTCGAGAAGCTTCCATCACCCACTTCGGTAAAGGCAATGAGAAGTTTTCTTGGGCACGCCGGATTCTATAGGCGGTTCATTAAGGATTTTTCTAAGATTGCTAGCCCCTTATGTAAGCTGCTTGAAAAAGACCAGCCATTTGTGTTTTCTGATGATTGCAGGTTAGCATTTGAGGAGCTGAAAAAGAGATTGATGACTGCACCCATCATTGTTGCACCCAACTGGGAGCAACCATTCGAGCTCATGTGCGACGCCAATGATTATGCTATAGGAGCAATTTTGGGGCAGCGCAAGGATAAGATGATGCACCCGATTTACTATGCAATCAGGACGCTTAGAGGTGCACAATTGAACTACACTATCATGGAAAAGGAAATGCTCACTATAGTGTTTGCCATCGACAAATTCAGGTCGTACTTAATTGGCTCAAAAACTATTGTTTATACTGACCATGCAGCAATTAGGTACTTGATAGCAAAGAAGGAGTCAAATCCATGCTTGATTCGCTGGGTTCTGTTGCTACAAGAATTCGACCTGGAAACCCGTGACAGAAAGGGGACCGACAACCAAGTGGAGGACCACCTCTCGATGTTGGAAGGAGCAGAAAAGAGAATGGAGGTTGAAGATATCACTGATACATTTCCGGATGAGCAGTTACTTGATGTGACAATGAAGGAGGCACCATGGTATGCTGATATTGCTAATTACTTAGCAAGTGGTCCTCAATTCAAAAGAAAAAGTTCTTCCGTGATTGTCGTGCTTATTATTGGGATGGACCTCTACTGTTTAAGATATGTGTTGATAACATGATCCGGATGTGTATCCCCGAGCAAGATCAACCTTCTATTTTGCAGGCTTTCCATGCTTCACCATATGGTGGACTTTGGAGGAATCCGGACAGCAGCATAGGTGTTGGAATCGGGATTGTATTGGCCTACACTGTTCAAGGATGCCCATGCTTGGGTCAAAAGCCGTGATGAATGCCAAAGGAAATGCAACATATCCCGCCATCATGAGATGCTAATGACCACAATTCAATAGGTAGAAGTGTTTGGCATGTGGGGGATCGACTTCATGGGGCCATTCATCAGCTCATACGGTAACAAATATATATTGGTTGCAGTTGACTATGTCTCCAAGTGGGTTGAAGTGGTGGCTCTCCCAACCAATTAGGAAAAAGGGGTGACAAGTTTCTTAAAGAAAAACATCTTCACACGTTTTGGCACCCCAAGAGCTATAATCAGTGATAGTGGCTCTCATATTTGCAATAGAGCGTACGCACGCCTGTTGGAGAAGTATGGAGTTTGCCACAAGGTTGTCTCACCGTACCACCCACAAACAAGCGGAAAAGTTGAAGTGTCCAATAGGGAGATTAAAATTGTCCTTACAAAAAAGTGAATGCAACAAGGACCGATTGGGAGAAAAAGCTGGATGATGCATTGTGGGCATACTGCACAGCCTTCAAAACTCCAATTGGTATGTCACCATACAAATTGGTGTTTGGAAAGGCATTCCACCTTCCGGTAGAGCTCAAACATAAAGCACTGTGGGCATTGCTGCAGCTGAATTTAGATGTAGAGACAGCGGGAACCAACAGAGTCACTAGTTGCATGAGCTGGAGGAATTCAGGTTCCAGGCATTCGAGAGTGCTAGACTATACAACGAAAGGATGAAACTGATGCATGATAAGCACATCTTGGATCGGAATTTCAAACCCGGAGATCTAGTGTTGCTATATAACTCAATATTGAGGTTGTTTCCGGGTAAGTTGAAGTCCCGATAGTCAGGACCCTTCAGAGTGGTGCAAATGTTCTCAAGTGGATTTGTGGAGATTGAATCAGAAGATGGGACAAACAAGTTCACGGTAAATGGGCAGAGGTTGAAACATTACCTTGGAATGGCCGAAGAAAAAGGGGATAGAGTGGTAATAACTTTGGAAGAGCCCCAGTACACGAATGAAGAGTGATGATTAGATCCTGTGTCGTGCAGCGACGTTAAATCAGGCGCTTCTTGGGAGGCAACCCATGGTCTTCTTTTGTTTTTATTTTGTTGTGTTGTTGTATTTGATGTGAACGATACTAACCAGGCTATTAGTGTGCAGGGAAAGATATCTGCACATCGGGAGGAGTAGGGGTCAAAAGCTAACCCCGAAGAGGTAAAAATTGAAGAAAACATAAAAAAAATTACGGAGTGCCAAACCGCGACCGCGGTCCCAACTGCGGACACGACCTCGGTGATTAAAGGAGTTTCTGTCCCAGGTCCGCGATCGCGGACGCAAACGTGGCCTGGGCGCAGAGACACAACGGTGTTCTGCCCAGGATCCGCGACCGCGGAGGTGGGCGCGGTCGGGTGACCTCAGTAAGTCATTTATTTTTTTTTCTTTTCTAAACACCACTAAACCTAAAACACCCGCCCACCCCTCCCACTCTCCCCATTCCCTTTCCCCTTCTCCTAATCTAACTCTCCCTCTCCCCCCTCAAAATCCCTAAACACACGCCCCTTTTCCCCATCCTCCTCCTCTCATCAAAATCTCTCTTCCTTCCTCTTCCTCCATTAACAAGCTCCCACCTCCATCGTTCAAGAATATCAAGTAAGTTCATGATTTCTTTCTCCCTTTTTTTTTTTTTGTAGTTTATTTCAGATTTTTGTAGAGATTTTGGAGTAAATTCATCTTCTTTTTAGTATAGAATGGGGAGGTAAAATCATGACTCTCTTGTGTTATAGGTACATAGTGGTAGAGATAGGTGTGTGAGGCTATTGTAGTTGATTTGGGAGGATGTGTAACTCTATGGGGTTATTTGTGCTAAATTGTAGCAATATGCACACTAAGTGTTTGTTGAATTGCCCCAATGATCTTTAAATGCTATTGTGACCATGGTGCGGGTGAAGTCTGAGTAACCGCCCTGGGTTCACATAATTCACACCCTTACTAATAGTGGCACTTGTTTTGTCAGGTATCATGAATCCCTCCAGGAAGAGGCGTGCCACAGGATCCTCGACCAGTGGACCGGGAGGTTCTTCTAGAGCTCGGGCACATGCTAGCTCGAGCCAGTTTGACAGTAGCCGGTTTGTGTCCAAAAAAGCCCAGGAAAGGTTTAGTGAGAAGGCGAAAAAGAAGCATGTGGCCGAAAAGGCCATTTATAGGGTAGCTCTTCAGGTGGAAATTCCAAACATGTACCAGGAATTGTTGCAGCGTCGGCTAAAAATATTCTTTGAGGAGTCGGAGGATGGCAATATGATGCTGGTTAGAGAATTTTATGCAAATTGCCCAGAGCATGAAAATCGAATTGTCACGGTGCGCCAAACCGTAGTGGATGCTTCACGCGATGCCATCCGACGAGTGTACAGGTTGCCAGCCTTCGACGGGGCTGAAGATTTTTACCAGACATAACAGAAAAGGCCTATCACTTGGAACCTCTTCATCCACCATTTGTGTGCCAGGAAAGGACTTAGTATGGGTTAAACCTATGTGCACCCTGAACTCATCCTCCCTCACTTATGAGGCAAAGTGTTGGTTGACCCTCATCAACAGTCATATGCTGCCATCGAGCAATACCACTAACGTCAATGGACCTAGGGCAGCAGCGATATGGCGTTTTATGAATGGTCAGAATTTTGATGTGGCCCGGCTTATCTAGGAAGAAATGTTCATCCGCTCAACCGAGAAGAAGTATGGATTCTACTTTCCTTCTCTGGTCACCAAATTGTGCAGAGCGGCAAGAGTTCCTGAGAACCCCAACATGGATGGGTTGGTGCCAAAGGAGGCCACTTTCAGGGAAACCAAAGTAACCATCGGGAAAGACCTGGTGGCATCTGGAGCTGCTCAAAGTGACACCTCGGATGAGTCAGATGATGATGATAATGATGGTTAGGAGGAGGCAATGCATGCCTCACCCCCACAGGTGCAGATTTCTGATGAGGCAGGCCCGTCGGAGTACCCGTCTAACAGCTCTGGAGCAGGATATGGTTGGGCTGCGCATTTCGGTCACGGACATGGGTACTAGAGTTGATGCTCTGGCTACTCAAAGTGAAAAGTCTAAGAAGAAGATTATGGTCTGGATGATGGCGCTAGGACGAGATTGTCACCTCGATCCTGACACTGTCTCCAATTAGGACTGAGTACCAGGGAAGTCCCCTTAACTTACCCTGTTTTAATTTTTTTGACATGGGGACATGCCAATTTTAAAGTATGGAGTGGGGAATGATGTGTATGTTGTTGTTGTATATGTATATATTTGATTGGTAGTTTAGTTTGTTAAGTTAACTTCGACTTGGCCCGACGATGGACACCAATCGACGGGTTTCTTGAGGGACTAAAGTCGAACAAAAAAAAAGATTTTGGTTTTGTAGTAGTTTATCAACTCCCCCTTGATTTTTCTTTAAACCGCGGTTCTTTTCCAAGTGTTTTTATCTGAACCAGGTGTAGTTAGTTTTTTTTTTTAGTTAGGAACTTATGGGCGAGGGGCAAAATTGAAATAGGATCCCTTAACTCAATGGTGCCTTGAATATAGACACTTAGGCTCATTGGTTGAATCTTGTGAGAAGGCCTTAAAATGTGTGTTCTTGATTTGGCTGAAGTACCCGGAGCAGAGTGTCTGATGATCTAAACTAGATTGAGTCATGTGCCATGTGTGTGTGAGGCTTTGTGTATTCTGTGCTAACATTTAACGCCTAGAACTTGCCTCGTGTGTTTGCAAAGCGAAATGGTAGTCTTATTTGGGCTAGGAAGTGATATAGGCATTTCTTTGTTGAACCCTATCTATACATGTTCCATCCACCTAATTGTATATACCATAGTTAACCCCTTTGAGCCTGTAATCCTGTTTTCTTTGGCAACCACATTACAAGCCTTAACTAATTTTTGAATGTCCATCTATTTGAACCTTATCACCTCTTTAAGCACTTTAATTGTGATGAAATATGTAAAAGTTAAAGTGTGGGGAGGTTGGTTGGGCTTTTGAGTGGAACTGAGGAAATACGGATAAAGGTGCACGGTGTTGAAAATTAATACTAAAAGCCACCTGAACTAGAAAAAAAAGAGAGAGTTGTATGGTGTAAAGAATAAGTATTTGATGGTGATGGCTTTTGAGATAATTTTGCTTAAAGAAGTAGGGGGTATGACATATTTATGTAAGGGTGGAATGGTGGTTTGACATAAGTATGGGCTGAAATGTTGAAATAGATGTATTAAAGTGCTTAGGGAGGTGTAGTCACTATTATATCCAAATGTATCCTACCCGACCCGCAACTTACATTACATCCAAATAAGGTCCTAATTTATCCTAAAATGAATGAGCTCGATTAGTAAAGTATTACACTACGGGCAAGCATATGGTGCATTTTTTGTGGTACAAGAATGTTCTTTTTGAGGGTGAGCGAATCCTATTTATTTGAAGTCCTCAGTGTGTGTGAATGGTATTGATTATGAAATAAATCTCTTTGTGGTGAGCAAGCACTTGATTCATGAAAGGGAGGTAAGTCTGGACCTCTGACTTAAAGTAAGTAAGCCGGTTAGGGACAGCGTGATTGATGTTTAACTTAAAGTGTATAGATTTCTATGTATATCACCTCATATTTTACTTTTGTTTCGTGAGTTTTAGATGTTAAATGTGATTATTTATATTAATTTGAAGTGTTTTTATGTTTAGGAATGATTCGGGATCAATTGGGGGTGAAACGTGCGAAATTAGAGCCAAAACGGACGAAACCAGGAAATTTGCGAATTTGGGTGCCACAAGTAGCGCCCAACACCACCTGTGGCGCTGTGGGCAGTACCTAAATATGGGGCACCGCCCTGGTGGGCGCCCGGCGCTAGCCAGGGCACCGGTGACGAGTTCTTTTTCCTATTTTTCCCGGGACACGGTTATTTCGGCCCTAAACCTACCCAACACGTATAAAAGCAAGTCTAAGCTTATTTTTGAGGGGTTGGATGCAATTTTGGAGAGAATATACACACGGAATTGCTAGGGAGCGAAGGATTCTCAGTTTTCTTCATCTTTTTCTAGTATTTACGATTAATTCAATACTTATGCAATTGTTTGATTTTAGCATGAGTGGCTAAACACCCATTGTTCTAGGGTTGTGATTTAGCCATGAATATTGTTATTCGACATTAGCTTAACCTTGATTTTAATTCACTCAATATATGGTTGTTTCATCAATTCTGTGTTTAATTGCTTAATTGTTTGGCTAGCAGTTAGGTTCTATATACTATCTACGCTATGCTTGGGAAAGCCGTGTATAGATTAGAGAAGAATTGAAGAGAGCGCGATCTTAACCCTTCAGGGGAGCGGATTTGTGGTTAGGATAGGAATATACCTAGTCACCGTGCTTAATTAAATATCGTAATCTTAGTGCATTCTGATAGATTCAATTCATAGGAAAATATAGGTGTTAATCTATTGAGAATAGGCGAGTAGTGCTTCGGGAGAAGGCTATGAGAGAATTTATCGATTAATTAGCAACCATGAGTGAATTATATGAAAGGGAGAGTTAATTAGAACACAATATGAATGGTGAATCGATCACAACCCTGGAATATTTGTCTCTACTGAATACACAACAATCAACTCGTTACTTGATAATTAGTTATTTCTTAGAATCGTAGTATAATATAGTTATATTCCTAGATTTTTATTTTGGCTTGATTAAATAACAATTATAGTGATTTAGTAAGTAGTTACAAGTCTCTGTGGGTTCGACACTTGATTTATCATTATATTACTTGTACGACCACGTATGCGTGTGCGTTTGGGACCAACAAGTTTTTGGCGTCGTTGCCGGGGAATTGAATATAGACTACTTTCTAGTTCTTACTTTAATTATTTATTTCATCTAGTCTAATGTTACTTGATCTTTGCTCTAATCTCAGGAACTTCGATTGAATGCGAAGGTTCAGAAGCCAAGACAGACTTGACGGCTTTGACCCCGAACCTGAGAGAACATTTCACAGGAGGTTGAGGGAAGCAAGGGATACAAACAATATTCAGGACCTCATTCAATTTCCTTTGAACATGGCAGAGGAACAACACATGGTTGTTCAGGAGGTAGCAATGCCCAGTATTGCTAATGTTACCTCCAGCATCGTGAAGCCCAGAATCACTAGGCACTTTGAGCTAAAACAGAGCATGATCCAGCTAATTTATGCAAACGAGCAGTTTATGGGTCTTCCACACGAGGATCCAAAACAGCACATTCTGAACTTCTTGGAGATTAGTGATACTTATATCACTAACGGGGTCACTCCATATTATGTGAGGCTCACGCTTTTCCCATTCTCTCTGTTGGGCGAAGCAAAGCGATGGCTAAAAGCAGAACCAACTAATTCCATTACAACATGGAGTGATTTGGCGAGAAAATTTCTGGCAAGGTTCTTCCCTTCAGGCAAGACTGCAAAGATCAGAAGTGAGATAGTCTCCTCTAAACAGAAAGCAGGCGAATCATTATATTCAGCATGAGAAAGGTTCAAGGGGCTACTCAGAGACTTTCCTCATCACAATTAGACAAACGAAGTGTTAGTTCACACTTTCATTGAGGGGCTCCATCCCCAAACAAAA
>ML333996.1:0-45104 GCA_005239505.1 Nicotiana paniculata
GAAAAAGAGTTACAACTCTTTAACGGTGTTAATCCAGGCCTATGGACCTTGTTCACCGATGGCAAATATAAAAGGTGCCGGCTTAGGCATAGTCTTGATGTCACCCACGGGTGAAAAGACACGACAAGCTATAAAGTGTTATCCTATCACTAATAATGAAGCAGAGTACAAATTTATTATTGCAGGGCTTGAACTCGTACGGGAGCTCTCAATCGAGAAAATTGTGATCAACAACGACTCCCAACTGGTAGTAAATCAGATACAGGGGACTTACATCGCTCGAGAGACTAGAATGCAACAGTACCTTGAAAAACCACGAGAGCTCGTGAGACAATTCAAAAAATGGAAGGTAATGCAAATTCCTAGAGAGGAAAATGTAGAAGCAGATGCATTAGCTGACCTCACAGCAGTCACGGAAGTAACGAACAAAGATAATACAATTTTCGTTCAACTATTTCATTCAATAATAGACTAGGACAGGAATGAGGTAACTTTCAACAACCTAACCTAGGACTGGAGAAACTATTCTTAATTTTTTGCAAAATGGCACCGTACTTGAAGACAGGAAAGCAGCTCAAGCACTTCGCTACAAAGCTGCACGGTACTGCCTTATTCGCAGCTCACTTTATCGCAAGATGTTCAGAGGACCCCTAGCTAAATGCCTCGGACCTAACCAAATGAAATTTGTGATGAAAGAAGTCCATGAAGGACTGTGTGGAAATCACTCAGGGGCGAGATCCTTAGTGAAAACACTAATCAGAGTTGGATACTATTGGCCTAAAATGGAAGAAGAAGCCGATAATTTTGTATCCAAATGTGACAGATGCCAAAGGTTTTCCAATAACGTGCATCGACCAGCGGAATTATTACATCCAATAATATCCCCATGGCCTTTCATGAAATGGGGTATGGACATAGTGGGACCTCTTCCCACAGCTAAAGGACATGTACAATTTTTACTCGTGCTAACCGACTATTTTACAAAATGGGTAGAGGCAGAAGCGTTCAAACAAGTGCGAGAAAAGGAAGTTAAAAGCTTCTTATGGCGAAACATAATATGCTGCTTTGGAATACCAAAGGAAATTGTGTGTTATAATGACCCACAATTCATAGGCTCGCAAATCACAGAATTCTTCGAAAGTTGGAAAATCAAGCAGATCACTTCAACGCCGTACCACCCCGTGGCTAATGGACAAGCTGAGTCAACGAATAAGGTCATTATCAACAATCTAAAGAAGCGGCTGGATAAAGCCAAAGAAAATTGGCCTGATGAGTTACCAATGGTACTATGGGCATACATAACATCTTCAAAGATAGCCACGGGAGAAACTCCGTTCGCACTTGTTTATGGCTCAGAAACCTTAATACATCTGGAGATTGGTGAACCAAGCATAAGGTTCTCAACAGCCATGGAAGGTGAAAATGACGACGAATTAAGGACCAACCTGGACCTGGTCGAACCATGGAGAGAAGAAGCTTTGATACGGATGGCAGCTCAAAAACAAATCATAGAGCGTTATTAAAACCGTAAAGCTCATCTCAGATACTTTAAGATTGGGAACTTCGTCCTCAAAAAAGTCTTTCAGTCAATGAAAGAAGCAGGTGCAGGAAAGCTAAATCCAAACTTGGAAGGACCTTACAAAATCCGAGGCATAGCTGGGAAATGCGCCTATGAGTTGGAAGCTATGGACGACAGAGTTCTACCAACAAGCTGGAATTCCATCCATCTAAAGAATTATTACTTCTAAAAGAAAAGAATACCCTCTATCAGGTATCACACGTTCGATTTTATTTTGAACATTTAAAAATTTTACTAACTTTTTTAGATGATAGGCACAAATCTAACCCATCACCAGATGATGATATTAGATCTGCAAAGACACAAGGAAATAACACAATTCCTGGTCTAGAGTTACACTTTTTGATGGACATTTTAAAAGGGTTAAGCAGTCATCATCTAAAAAACTATATACCTTCGAGTCTGGAATGTTTTTCCTTTTCAGGAAAAGGACCACAAGGAAGGAATAATCAAGTGCTCGAGATTTCATTCTTCAAAGCTCAAACACTTGGGGGACTATACAGTATGGAAGGCTAAGACAAAGCAAAGAAGATATCAAAAAGTCAAAAGATCGAGCCTGAAGACCCATCTACCCAACGAGACAAGTGACACGAACATAATCGAAAGAAATCAAAAGAGCCATTCAAATACAAAGCCTAATGCAAAAAGCAAAAACCTTCGAACATATTCAGGTTGAAGGGTAAAATATTAGTCATGAGAAAGAAATGTACATCTTTATACTTATTCAAAGTTGTTGTAACAAAAATAGTTAGGGGTAAAAGATCATCATCAATGTACTAATTCAAAAAACTATTCTCAAATAAAACAGTTATGGATGAAAGATCTAAATCCTTGTAATTGTTCAAGAAACTGTTATCAAATAAAAATAGTTACGAATAAGAAAACTTTTCCCTCGTACTTATTAGAAAATTGTTTCCAAAACAATTGCGGGTAAAAACCCCAATCTTTATAAAAACTGTTACTAGTAAAAAACAATTGT
Organism: Nicotiana paniculata; assembly: GCA_005239505.1. Classification (NCBI taxonomy): domain Eukaryota; kingdom Viridiplantae; phylum Streptophyta; class Magnoliopsida; order Solanales; family Solanaceae; genus Nicotiana; species Nicotiana paniculata. The sequence continues at coordinate 2,559 of ML333996.1, forward strand.
TTCCTTGTATTAATATCGAAAAACTGTTACCTATGAAAAATAGTTACGAAATACAAGAGTACATCAAATCTGTTAAACTAAAACAGTTGCAAACGTGAGTTTTAGACGGTAACCAAACACATGTAAAATGTCATGGAAGTTCAAACAAAAAACTTTCCTTGGAAACATTCTTAAACATGTGTAACATTCCTATCACTCTATTGCATTATCATGAAGTTGAGACGTCTTCTTCATGTCAATTATAAAGGGCCCTCTTCCATATACTATGCATATTACAAAAAGGCACACATTTGATATGACACCGTGCCTATTACAAAAAAGGTACGAGTAGTCTAAAGCATTCCCCATGCAAAACTCGAAGGTAAATTTAAAACATCAAAAAATAAGCATGCAAAAGACTTAAGGAGTGAAACAGAAACTCAACAAAAGTCGAACTAATATTTATATATTAAAATGGCTAAAATTAAGTATTAACTTACACTTAGCCGTATAAATTTTTTATATACATTGTGGTGCCCCTAAGTTGTCATAGGGGGACTTAAAGGAAATCCAAATTTATCCCCGATGGGACTGGGGTAACCACCAATTGATACAAAGAAAAAGAAAAAAAAAGGGACAAACCAACCAAATCTTTTCAAGTGAGGGGTTGACTTAAGTGGCAGAAGGAGCGGGAGCAACTGGAGATGAAGAGGCATGAGTGTCTGGAATCTCACCATCAGGTGAAGAGAGGTTATGACCTTGTTGAGCCTTCTCCATGGCTTCCTTAGTTTTGGCTATTTCAGCACTAAGGTCAAAACCCTCTTGATTAATTTCCATCAATGTGTTAAGGCAAGAATTCATATACGCCAAGCTCACATCGACAGCAGCCACCTCTTCCAAATCTTCATAATCCTTTGCCCATACTTGAAGCTCAGATCTCAATCCGTCCTTCTTTGCTTCTGCAGCTTCATGGGCGGCCCTTAATAGAACAATCGATTCCTCTAAAGTTTGAGCTTTGTCTAAAGCCCTACAAAGGTCTTCTTAAGTACGAGTGAGTGATTGCACGAGCTTGCCTGAGTATTCCTCCTTCTGCCCCAACAAGTTCTTCAAGTCTCTAATATCCTCTAAGGCACGGGACAGCTGCTCCGCGAACGAAGATTTTAGAACACTCTTATCTTTATCATCCTGACTGCAAGAAGCCCTCTCCACTGCCAATTCTGCTGCCATGAGTCTCATCTGCCGCTTTAAGGTACTCCTTTCCTCTTGTAAAGCATCCATGTCAATCCTTAAGCTATCATACTGTGCTCTCCAATTATCAACATCGGCCTGCAACTCTCTTGTCTCTTGGTCCGTGTTTGAAATCCTCTTCATAAGCTCCATGCCTATAAGGTTAATCTATAAAAAATAAACCAGTCAGATATGGTAAATTTCATATACGAGAGTGAAAAAGGATAACTTGCATCATACCTTCAAAGAAGTATGCACGACCTCATTGGCCCATGTAAGAACATCGTGGCTGGCTAGCTTTGCTTTCTCAGAGGGACCTATTAAAGGCTTGACCCATACTTCGGGATCACCCGTTTTCTTGAAAAGATTCCCCTCAGCTGGAACCTCTATTACCACCTGCCGCATCTCTCTGCTGGAAGACCCTACTTCCCTAACGAAAGGCATGGAAGCAGGCAGAGATGGAGCAGTAACAAGCACGGAAGGTTGAGGAGCTGGAAAAGCTACGGGCAAAGAAGAAGACACGGAGAGTTGAAGAGTTGAAGAACTTATAGGCAAAGCAACAACAGAAGTTGAAATAGCCAAAGGAACAGACGAAACAACTTCTCTCAAAGAAGCAAGAAAGACAGCAGCCAAAGGGACATCGTTAGGGGCAAGATCAACACCCTCGTGAATAGGGGAATGTGAAACATCATCAAGGACAAGGGGCTCAATCACAGACACGGAAGGCAAGGTTTAGGCTGTAATCTCATCATCTAAAACCATTCGCCTTCTCCGTGGCCTGTTCTCTAAAGCACCCTCTTCTTCCTCTTCTACGGAACGAGACTCACTAATCTTCCTCTTCGAGGAAGATGAACCAACAATAATTTCCTGGTCCTGAGCCAAGGACATCTTCGGGATAGATGAAGCCGACACCCTACGAGTAGAGAACCTTATTAAAAAAGGTAAACAAGTTAAACAAAAAAAAGAGACGCGAGTAAGGAAAAAAGCAAGAATAAAAGCTTCACTTACCGTGGGTCTTTACTTGCCAACCATACCTCCCAGCGAGGTACTTCCAAGATCTCTCTTCTGAAGAAGCAACAGATAACAATTTTTCTACCCAATCACAAATACCGGAGACATTCTCAACAATATTCATGATTGCTGAGAGAAGAAAAAAAAACAGATACGGTGTTAAAAAAAAACATCTCAAGTCAAAACAAGAAAAATTAAATGTGAGCTAAAGCATACTCACGTGCGCGATTCCACTTCTCAGGGAAGGGAAGATTTTCTTTACCCACTAAACCAACAGTGGGTACAACAACATACCGGAGGTACCAACCCCTATCCTTATCGTCTCCAGGGGTTACCAACACTTTTTTGCTTCTAGCAGTCAGAGTAAAAACCCCTTCACGAAATAAGGTAGGAGAGTAGAGGTGAATAAGATGGTTGAAGGTAAAAGGAACAGAGGCTAAAGAAGCCAAACTCCTAAGACATGCGACAACTCACCACACAAGCGGGCCAACTTGTCCTAAGCAGATATTGGAAAAATGGCAAAACTCAATTATAACTGGGTCAATGGGGGGTCTAAACCCTAAAGTGAAAGGATACGTAAAAACAAAAGAATATCGCATCTTGTAAGACATTATTCTTTTATTCCAAAAGCACTCCCTCCGAACAAGGGAAATCTGACCCTCAGTTATAAGGGTTGGATATCTTTCGACACTATCAAGAGAAGAAGATTGATCTACAAGAACTTGACTATCCCTAGCAAAAACAAACTCAGCAGGGACAATTTCATCGACTCCAGGTTCACAAAGGCGTTCGCCTCTACCTCTAGACAAAGTCCGAGAAACCCTAAATCTCGGAGAAACTGGAGATCTAGTTTAAGGAGGAGGAACTATCGTAGAAGAAGAGGAGCCCCTCAAAGGAGTGGATCCTAGACTTCTAAGTCTACCACCCCTCCGACTCCTAGTCGGAGTAGAAGATTGCGCTAAACTTTCAATATCTATTACTCTTTGAGGTTGGTTTGAAGAAGACATGTTTACAAAGGCAAAGAAGAAAGTTCTTTACAAAAGACAAAGTTAGAAAAGTGTTTCGTGGAAGCAAAGAAAAGAAAACACGTATTTATACTTGAAGACAACTGTTAAACATGAAGAAAAAAAAATAATGATGAAAAGTCATAATTGAAGATGTCACTTCGGGACTGGCACAGCCGCAAAAAGCCCTAAAACGTGCTGAGTAAATGTAGAACCAATCCGAAAAGGACACGTGGTATGAGCATTAAATGGAAGTGACAAACGACACCTATGGTGCAGAGAATGAAACAATGATTTAAGGAAAAGCGGCGGCAAAATGTTCCCGCCATAAATGAATATCCACTTACCAAATATCAATTATTAAATATATGGTAAGTGGGGGGACTATCTGTATTGGTAAAAAAGACTTTCACACGTAAGCCAGCTTTTGACAACTCAGCCAGCCACGTGGACACAGGAAAACGCGACAGCTGGATGTGATTCTTTGAAGAGGTACGGTACAAAGAGGCACGGTTCAGTAAACCCACAAACTTATCAGCCACGAGAAACTCAACTTGATCAAACTGGGAGAGAGGCACGATCAGAATAAATCTAGACAAAGCTACGGCAGATTCAAGGACCCACAATTGATTACTCGAACGTTATGTAACCGAACCCCAATTACTGTTATCCTTTGTAACGCCTCATTAATTTCATAATTATTCATTAATGAGTAACCATATCAAGAGTCGTACATTATAATAATCTCCTATATAAGGGAGGGGAATAAAGCTTGTAAAGGCATTTGATTCTCGAATACAATCAACTTCGATTTTCTATATTTCTGCAATATTGTCTATTATTCATTTTTCTCCATTAACTTGATAATCAAAAACCTGTATTCATCTTAAAAAATAAGCTTTAGTCAAAGGGTATAATTCTTTGGTTAAACACTAGCACCATCACATATCTCTTACCACCTCTACTCAGAGTTCTCATAGGGCCACATAAATCCATATGAACCCGTTCCAATGTCCTGGTGGTACTGACTATTTTCTTACTTTTGAAATAGGACCTTACCTGCTTCCCCCTGGCACATGCCTCACAAACTTTGTCCTCCTTGAACTTAATGTTAGGAAGTCCTACCACTAAGTCCTTAGAGACTAGTTTGTTAAGCTGCGTTAGACTCGCATGACCAAGTCGTTTGTGCCACAGGAGGGGATCACTGTCCAACACATTTAGGCAAGTGAGTTCATTTTTAGAAAGTGTGNTATAAACATGTTCAATGGATCGTGTGTCATCCTTACCTACCTTACCAACCCCAATGATTTCACATTTCCTTCCGTTTCCAAAGGAGACATTTCCTCCTTTGAGACTTTCAAGTGAAAGGAACTGTTCCATGTTCTCAGTCATATGCTTTGAGCAGCCACTATATAAATACCAAATTGTACTGTCTCCTCTCACTTGAACCTACAAAAGAATCAGGGGTTAGTCTTAAGAACCCAAACTAGTTTGGGTCCTTTTCTATGAGAGAATGGATGAATCAAATTTTTCCTGGCCCAATTTGGTAGCCAGTTTTTCCTTTTTACAAACCTCTCATTTCTTCGACTGGCCTGCTCTTTTGCAGTACACTCATATTTGTAGTGCCCAGTCTTACCACAATGGGTGTATATTTTATTCTCATGGAGAGTGAGATACTTGCTTTTTGGATCCCACTTGGGAAATTGACTTCCAAAGCCAATCCCTCTCCTATTGATACTATGATTCTCTTGAAGCCATATCAGGGCATCAGAGGATTTATTCCATTGACAAGTTCGATCTAATTCATGTTTGACTTTGCCAAGTTCTTTATTAAGAGTTCTTATCTGTTCATCCTTGGCATACATCTTATCTTTTAGCTTTCCCACGTTTACTTCTAACATGATATGAGAATAATCAACAACCTTTTTACTAGATCCTAGCTTTAGCTTTAAGTTTTCAGATTTTAGTTCTGGAATCTCAGTTTCAAGTGGATGGACATGGTTCAACAAGTCAGTATTTATCTTTTCAGATTCACTAACTCTGATTTCCAGGTTCATGCACTTTGCTTTTAGCATTGCACATTCTTTAGACAATTGATCCTTCTCTTTGGTTGTTTCCTCAGAATCATCTATGAAATCAAGTAGCAACTCAGAGAGTTTTTCCTTAGATAGAAACTTTACTTTGTTTTTAAGATGGGAGATACTTACCTCTGGTTCTTCATGTGAATCCTCATCTAATTCTCCAATTTTCATGAGCGCCTGATCTTCAGTCTTCCCATCTTCTTATTCCTCATATAAACTTCCCCCTCAAGCAGCAACCATAGCCTTTGTTGTGGTTTTCTTGGGTTGGACCTGTTCCTTCTTCCTGTTCCTTCTTTCATATCTCTCCTTTTTCCATTATACTTTCCACTGAGGACAGTTTTTGATGAGATGGCCAATCTTACCACATTTGTAGCATCCCTCGTTGATTGGCCTTTCTGGGGCTTTTGCTTTGTTGTAGTTTCCTTCTCTAGAGATGCCCTTCTTCCTCATGAGAAAGTTTATGAATTCTTTGGTAATCATGGCCATCTCATATTCCTCCAGATCTGCTCCCTCAGTGATTCTTAGTGCTAGACTCCTCTCCTTCTTTGGACCATCCATCTTCATTGTCCGCTTTCTCAGTTCATTGGCAGTGAGGTTTCCAATTAGCTCATCTAATCTCAGGGTTGCCATATTTTTGGATTCCTGGATAGCAGTGATTTTGCCTTCCCAGGAAATATACAAGACCCTTGTTAGGATGTTCTCAACCCTGTCCTCTTCAAGAATGACTCTTCCAAGAGAGTTCAGTTCATTAGTCAAGGTTGTGAACCTTGTGTACATCTCTTGGATAGTCTCTCCTTCTTTCATAGTGAAGTTTTCATACTGAGAGTATAGTAGAGTACCTCTTGACCTTTTTATGAGGTGTTCGTTCATGGGCTACTTGCAAGGTATCCCATATCTCTTTGGCTGTGGTGAAACTTTGGATTCTTCTGTACTCGTCTGGACCTAGTCCATACACTAGCCACTTTTTGGCCTTTGCATTCTTCTCCCATTTCTTCAGATCCTCAGCAGTGCAATCAGCTCTAGTCTTTGGTATATCTATACCTTCAGCAGTCTTCATCATGGTAGCTAGATGACCATCAGTGACTATGTCCCAGAGTTTATAGTCTTATCTAATCAGGTGGTCCTTCATCCTGTTTTCACCAAGAGTAATATGGCCATTGAAGAGTGGTGGCCTTGCAGTTGATTGGCCTTCCCAATTTCCAGGTGGTGCACTCATATTGAACTTCTCCAATGTGTTAGCCTTTCAAGGATAACCTGCTCTGATACCAATTGATGTTTTAGACGTCAATACCACACAATTATATAAGTAAATTGTGAGGTACCCAATTTTTCGAGTGCTGTCTAACTGGAAGAACCTGGTTGTTCTTGATGTACTTCTACTGTTGCGGAATATTAAAAGCAGTAAAGTAAAAGTACAAAGATTTTTACGTGGAAAACACCTGGCTCAAAAGGTTAAAAAACCACGACCTACTCCTCAGGAGGATTTGCTCAAACACTTCACTAAAAACTCTGAGCCAAACGGACTTACAAATAAACTCTTTTGTAATCCTAGGAATAACTCTAATCCCTTTGTAGTAACTAGCCCCCAGCTAGTTTCTACAAGCTTTAAGTTAACTCTAACTTGAACAATGCGTACCTATTACAATTGATTCTATGAAAGCTGAAAAGACACACTATTAAAACTCCTACTACAATCAACTAGACTCAATAATTAATCCGATGGAACTGGTTCTTCTAGTTGAACTGTAGCCTTTGAATCACACAATGATTCTGCTAGCAAAATAACTCTGGGAACTTTTCTTTCAGATTTTGATTCATTTAAGCTTTTGTGCATTAAGAATTCCAGCAGAAATACATCGAGTGTTTATAGAGTCAGTTGTTGAGCTTGTCGTCCAATTCTAGTCCAACTCTACCTGGGTGAACAAATTCGTATCAAACTCAACTTCCTTTCTTTTGTTACTTTCCTTGCTGAATTCGACTTCAAATCTTCTCATCAATATGCAACCTTTTCGCATTAGGAGATAATATTTTGGTTCATTGATATTTCACATTCACAAATATCTCCTATGCATATACGGTTCATATGCCAGCTATTAAGTTGAAGATGTGTGCTTTATTGGACCTAGTTCAACTGGTCAGCCATTTGTCAATCTTAAAAACTATGCAGTGACATGGGTCAACACAAACTCCAACGACAATAACCAATAAAGGAGTGGAACCCCAGTTCCATCGCCTTCAGGAACCCCACGAGGTTCAAGGGAACAATCCCCAGAAAGATCCAATAACAACAATGGTGATAATGATTAAACTGTGGAACAAGATCGTGTAAAGAAAATGATTGCAGAGTATGTGAGCCAAGCTTTGCAAGAATTTGCGAGAGGATTACCGGCAGCGTTACCTACACCGCCGACGCCACCCCCCAATAACACTATCACCATGGAGAATCCTCAATCTTGGTTGGCAAACTTAGGAAGAGGAGATACTCCTAATGAATCTCTCTAAACGAGAACAGATATATCTAATAACTCAGAAATACAAAATTTACTGCTAACCATGCAGAAAAATATGAAGTAGCAGAACGATCGCATCGAAAAAATTCCTGGAGTACCACCTATCATCAAAGGCATTGATGTTGATAGATATTCTCAACAACCTTGGAAGCCAAGTGCGGAACCCTTTCCTATTCCCAAGAAGTTTAAAATGCCTGACGTTCCCAAATATGATGGAACAACTGACCCACGTGACCATGTGACTGCTTACACTACTGGGGTAGAAGGCAATGACTTAATAAAATAAGAGATTGAATCAGTCCTTGCCAAAAAATTTGGGGAAACGCTTACCAAAGGGGCGCTAACCTGGTATTCTCTTCTCCCTGAAAATTCTATTGACTCTTTTGCTGAGCTTGCAGATTCGTTTATAAAATCACACTCTGGTGCACAAAAAGTTGAGAAGAGAATGGAAGACATATTCAAAATAAAATAAGGAGACACGGAACTACTCCATGAGTTTGTAGACATGTTTCAACGAGAAAGAATGTAGTTACCTAGGGTGCCTGATAATTGGGAAGCCATGGCATTTGCAAGCAACTTAAACGATAAAAGCTCGGAAGTCACGAGACGACTTAAGGAAAGTCTAAGAGAATTCTCCACTACAACATGGAACGATGTATATAACAGGTACATTACTAAATTCAGAATAGAAGAAGATACCATTTCTCGTTCTAGAGATGAAGATCATTCCAGATCCAGACATTCTGAATTAGATAGAAGATCATGTAAAAACAGGTACGATCCTTACTTAGGACCCTCAGGACGCGATATTCGCCCCAAGTTAAAAAATACTAGGTCGGACTATAGACCACAAGGAAGAGACGTAGTCTTATCCTCGTCTACATCCAGAAAAGATCGAGATAAACGACGTAGGGGTAATACTCAAATTTGGGATCATACCTTTAATGTAAGTACTACTGAACTTCTTTCAATATTGAGGAACATGGGAGACAAGGTTAAGTGGACCAAAGAGATGCGGTCAAATCCAAGTAGAAGGAACCTAGATCACTGGTGTGAATTCGACAACGAACATCGGCACAACGTGAGCTTAGCACTTATGCTGAGGGGGTGATCAAAAGTACCAGGTTTCAAGTCATCGATACTGACATGGCTTATAACGTGATCATGGGAAGGCCATGGATCCACAACATGAAAGCGATACCCTCCACGTTGCATCAGGTAATTAAATTCCCCTATGAATAGGGGATTCAACAAATCAAAGGCGATCAACAGACCGTAAGAAATATAAACTCTATGGTACACTACAACAAGAAAATAGAGGTGTAAGAATTACGAGATAAGGGAATGTCCCAAGCAGGAACGCCGCCCAAACAGGCATGGAAGAAATTACTACCCAAATAGGTATGGAAGGTATTATTGCTGAAACAGGTGCGAAAGAAAATACTTACGAGAGGGAGAATCAAGTTACCACAGAAGGTGTACTATACCACACAGATGCAGATTCCAGACCGGACGTCATTCGTGAATCGGAGGAATATGAGAACATCAAAACAACTACGGACGAGCTCGAAGCTGTTCCATTATCTGAACAAAAGCCTGAGCAGAAAGTGTATATAGGCACGAGGCGACGCCCCTCTCGAAGAGGTAAGTTAATTGATTATTTAAAGGCTAACACAGACTGCTTTGTGTGGTCCCACTCAGATATGACAGGCATCCCACCAGAATTGATGAGTCATAAACTAAATGAAGATCTATCCTTTATACCTGTTAAGTAGAAGAAAAGAAAGTAAGGACCATTCAAGAACCAAGTGATCGACGAAGAGGTACAGACACTCTTGAAGATTGGTTCGATATGAGAGGTAACGTACCCTAACTGGCTAGCTAGTACCTAAAAAGAATGGCAATGGAAAGTATGCGTAGATTATACTGACTTAAATAAAGCATGCCCTAAATATTCATTCCCATTGCTACATATAGATCAAATGATTTATGCCACAACAGGTCATGAATTATTGAGCTTCTTAGATGCATATTCTCGTTATAATCAGATTAAAATGAATCCCTCATATGAGGAAAAAACTGTGTTCATTACAAAGAGGGGGGACTTACTGTTATAAAGTTATGCCTTTTGGCTTAAAAACGCTAGGGCCACCTATCAAAGGTTAGTGACTAAAATGTTCCAAGAACATCTTGGAAAGACGATGGAAGTCTATATTGATGATATGTTGGTAAATACACAAGCACAAGACCATTTCCAGCATCTCTCTACTGCTTTTGATATTTTACACAGGTACAATATGAAGCTAACTCCAGAGAAATGCGCTTTTGGAGTGCAATCAGGTAAATTTTTGGGTTTCCTTGTATCGAACAGAGGAATAGAGGTAAATCCCACTCAAATTAAAGCTATACAGGAAATACCTGATATTTTAACAAATAAAAAGGAAGTTCAAAGACTAACACGGAGAATATCAGCTTTAGGAAGGTTTATTTCTAAGTCTTCTGAAAAAAGTTTTAAATTCTTCTCAGTTCTCAAAAAGCAGAATCAGTTTGAATGAACTGAAGAATGTCAGCAAGCCCTCAAAAATCTGAAGATTTATCTATCGAAACCGCCATTGCTTTCAAAGCCAAAAGAAGGGAAAACATTGTACATCTACCTGGCTGTCTAAGAAATTGCTGTAAGTGCAGTACTGATAAGAGAAGAAAAATCTAAACATCACCTATCTATTATGTAAGTAAAACTTTGCTAGATGCTGAGACTAGATATCCACATCTGGAAAAGTTAGCCTTAGCTTTAATAATGGCATCTAGAAAATTACGACCATATTTTCAATGCCACCCAATCACCGTTGTAACCTCATATCCTTTAAAAAATATTCTACATAAACATGAATTGTCAGGAAGATTAGCCAAGTGGGCCATATAATTAAGTGACCATGAAATAATGTATCAGCCTAGGACTGCAATTAAGTCTCAAACACTAGCTGATTTTGTTGCTGACTTTAGTAATAGCATTGTATCTGAAGTAGAAAAAGGACTATAAGGAAGGAATAATCAAGTGCACGAGATTTCATTCTTCAAAGCTCAAACACTTGGGGAACTATACAGTATGAAATGCTAAGACGAAGTAAAGAAGACTATGAGAAAGTTAAAACCTCGAGCTTGAAGACCCATCTACCCAACGAGACAAGTGACACGAGCAGAATCGAATGAAATCAAAAGAGCCATCCAAATACAAAGCCTAATGCAAAAAGCAAAAACCTTTGAACATGTTCAGGTTGAAAGGCAAAATATTAGTCACGAGAAAGAAATGTGCATCTTTATACTTATTCAAAGCTGTTGTAACAAAAGTAGTTAGGGGGAAAAGATTATCATCATTGTACTCCTTCAAAAAACTGTTCTCAAATAAAAGAGTTATGGATGAAAGATCTAAATCCTTGTATTTGTTCAAGAAAATGTTATCAAATAAAAATAGTTACGAATAATAAAACATTTCCCTCGTACTTATTAGAAAACTGTTTCCAAAAACAGTTGCGGGTAAAAACCCCTGTCTTTATAAAAACTGTTACTAGTAAAAAGTAGTTGTTTCTTTATATTAATATTGAAAAACTGTTACTTATGGAAAACAATTACGAAATACAAGAGTACATCAAATATGTTAAACAAAAACAGTTGCAAACGTGAGTTTTAGACGATAAACAAACACATGTAAAATGTCATGGAAGTTCAAACAAAAAACTTTCCTTAGAAACATTCTTAAACATGTGTAAAATTCCTATCACTCTATTGCATTATCATGAAGTTGAGACGTCTTGTTCATGTCAATTATAAAGGGCCCTCTTCCATAAACTATGCCTATTACAAAAAGGCACACATTTAATATGACACCGTGCCTATTACAAAAAAGGTACGAGTAGTCTAAAGCATTCCACATGCAAAACTCGAAGGTAAAACTAAAACCTCGAAAAATGAAGCATGCAAAAGACTTAAAGAGTGAAACAGAAACTCGACAAAAGTCTAACTAATATTAACATAATAAAACGGCTAGAACTAAGTATTAACTTATATTTAGCCGTATGAATTTTTTATATACATTGTGGTGCTCCTAAGTTGTCATTTTGGGACTTTAAAGAAATCCAAATTTACCCCCGATGGGACTGGGGGTAACCACCAATTGATACAAAGAAAAANTCATACTTGAAGCTCAGCTCTCAATTCGTCCTTCTCCCCTTTCGCAGCTTCATGGGCGGCCCTTAACGGTACAATCGACTCTTCTTGAGTACGAGTGAGTGATTGCACGAGCTTTCCTGAGTATTCCTCCTTGTGCCCCAACAAGTTTTTCAAGTCTCTAATCTCCTCTAAGGCACGAAACAGCTGCTCAGCAAAAGAAGAGTCCAGAACACTCTTGTCTTTATCAGCCTGACTGGAAGAAGCCTTCGCTACTGCCAGTTCTGCCTCCATGAGTCTCATCTGCCGCTTCAAGGTACTCATTTTCTCTTCTAAAGCATCCATGTCAATCCTTAAGCTATCATATTGTGCTTTCCAATTATCAACATCGGCCTGCAACTCTTTTGTCTCCTGGTCCGTGTTTGAAATCCTCTTCATAAGCTCCATGCCTATAAGGTTAATCTATAAGAAATAAATTAGTAAGATATGGTAAATTTCATATATGAAAATGAAAGAGGATAACTTGCATCATACCTTCAAAGAAGTATGCACGACCTCATTGGTTCATGTAAGAGCACCGTGGTTGGCTAGCTTTGCTTTCTCAGAGGGACCTATCAAAGGCTTGAGCCACACTTCGGGCTCACCCGTTTTCTTGAGTAGATTCCCCTCAGCTAGAACCTCTATTACCACCTGCCGCATATCTCTGCTGGAAGACCCTACTTCCCTAACGAAAGGCATGGAAGCAGGTAGAGATGGAACAACAACAGACACGGAGGGTTGAGGAGCTGGAGAAGCCACGGGAAAAGCAGCAGGCATGGAGAGTTGAAGAGTCGAGGAGGTTACGGGCAAAGCAACAACAGAAGTTGAAATAGCCAAAGGAACAGACGAGATAGCTTCTCTCAAAGAAGTAGGAAAGACAACATCCAAAGGGACATCGTCAGGAGCGAGATCAACACCCTCATGAATAGGGGAATGTGAAACATCATCAAGGACAGAAGGCTCAATCACAGACACGGAAGGCAAGGTTAAGGGTGTAAGCTCATCATCTGAAACCACCCGCCTTCTCCGTGGCCTGTGCACTAAAGCACCTTCTTCTTCTTCTTCTATGGAACAAGACTCACCTATTTTCCTCTTCGAGGAAGATGAACCAACAATAATTTCTTGGGTCTGAGCCAAAGACATCTTCGAGATAGATGAAGCAGACACCCCACGAGCAGAGAACCTATTAAAAGGGAAAAAGTTAAACGACAAAGAAAGAAGGGACTCGAGTAAGGAAAGAAGAACGAACAAGAGCTTCACTTACGTGGGTCTTTACATGCCAACCATACCTCCCAGCGAGGTACTTCCAAGATCTCTCTTCTGAAGGAGCAACAAACAACAATTTTTCTACCTAATCACGAATACCAGAGACATTTTCAATAGTATTCGTGATTGCTGAGAGAAGAAAAAACAGATATGGTGTTAATAAAACATCTCATGTCAAAATGAGAAAAAGTAAATAAATGTGAGCTAAAGCATACTCACGTGCGAGATTCCACTTCTCAGGGAATGGAAGATTTTCTTCACCCACTAAACTGGGTACAACAACATACCGGAGGTACCAACCCCTATCATCTCCAGGGGTTACTAGCACTCTTTTGCTTCTAGCAGTCAGAGTGAAAACCCCTTCACGAAATAAGGTAGGAGAGTAGAGATAATAAGATGATTGAAAGTAAAAGGAACCGAGGATAAAGAAGCCAAACTCCTAAGACTTGCGACAACTCGCCACACAAGCGTACCAACTTGTCCTAAGCAGATATTGAAAAAACGGCAGAACTCAATTATGACTGGGTCAATGGGGGGGGGTCTAAACCCTAGAGTGAAAGGGTATGTATAAACAAAAGAATATCCCGTCTTGTAAGACGTTATTCTTTGATTACTATTTGGAATATAGACAGGGAAGTCAGACCTCCAAAAGCACTCCCTACGAACAAGAGAAATCTGACCCTCAGTTATAACGGTTGAATATCTTTCAACACTTTCAAGAGAAGAAGATTGGTCTACAAGAACTTGACTATCCCTAGCGAAAACAAACTCAGTAGGGACAATTTCATCGACTCTAGGTTCACGAAGGCGTTCACCTCTACCTCTAGATAAAGTCCGAGAAACCCTAAACATTGGAGAAACTAGAGATCTAGTGGAAGGATAAGGAACTATCTCAGAAGAAGAAGAGCCCCTCGAAGGAGTGGATACTAGACTTCTAAGTCTACCATCCCTCCGACTCCTAGTCGGAGCAGAAGATGGCGTTAAACTTTCAATATCAACAACTCCTTGAGGTTGGTTTGAAGAAGAAATGTTTACAAAGGTAAGAAGAAAGTTCTTTACAAAAGACAAAGTTAGAAAAGTGTTTCGTGGAAGCAAAGAAAAGAAGAAAGGTATTTATACTTGAGGAAAATCGTCAAACATGGGAAAAAAATAAAAATAATGATGAAAAGTCATAATTGAATATGTCACTTTGGGACTGGCACAGCCGCAAAAGCCCTAAAAGGTGCCGAGTAAATGCAGAATCAATCCGAAAAGGACATGTGGTATGAGCATTAAATGAAAGTGACAAATGACGCCTATGGTGTAGAGAAGGATACAATGATTCAAGGAAAAGCGGCGGAAAAATATTCCCGCCATAAATGAATATCCACTTACCAAATATTAATTGTTAAATATATGGTAAGTGGGGGGACTATCTGTATTGGTAAAAAAGAGTTTCACACGTAAACCAACTTTTGACAACTCAGCCAGTCACGTGGACACAGGAAATTGCGACAGCTGGATGTGATTCTTTGAAGAGGTACGGAACAAAGAGGCACGATTCAGTAAACCCTTGAGCTTATCAGCCACGGGAAATTCAACCTGATCAAAATAGGGAAGAGGCACGGTCAGAATGAATCTAGACAAAGCTACGAGCAGATTCAAAGACCTACAATTGATTACTCGAACGTTATGTAACCGTACCCCAATTACCGTTATCCTTTGTAACGGCTCATTAATGTCATAATTAGTCATTAATTAGAAACTATAGCAAGAGTCGTACGTTATAGGAATCTCCTATATAAGGGAGGGGAATACAACTTGTAAAGGCATCTGATTCTTGAATATAATTGACTTTGCATTTCTATTTCTGCAATATTGTATGTTATTCATTTTTCTCCATTTCCTTGATTATCAGTAACCCGTGTTCATCTTAAAAATAAGGTTTAGTCAAATGGTGTAATTCTTTGGTTAAACACTCGTGTACTCAATTTGGTCGTTGTTCGATAGGCCCATAGAACTTCGGGCAATTCTCCGGGCCATTTGCCTTTTGCTGCTTCCAACCTTTTCTTGAGGTTTTGAATAATCACTTTGTTTGTTGACTCCGCTTGACCGTTTGCACTCATATGATAGGGAGAAGATGTGATCCTCTTTATCTTCAAATCTTTGATGAACTTTTTTAACTTTTGAACCGAAAAATTGTGGACCGTTGTCACATGCTATCTCTATTGGTATTCTGAACCTGCAAATTATATTTTCCCACAGGAAATCGACCACTTAACATTCTCCGATCTTCTGATAAGGACCTATTTCACCCATTTAGAAAAATAGTCAGTCAGAATTAAGAGAAACCTTACCTTTCTGGAAGTCGGTGGTAGCGGTCCGACGATGTCCATCCCCCATTTCATGAATGACCATGGGGACAGAACCGAATGAAAGGGTTCTATTGGTTGGTGTACTAGTGGTGCGTAGTGTTGGCACTTATCACATTTTCCTACGAATTCTTTAGCATCTTGCTCCATGCGAGGACGCTAATATCCTGCCCCTCCCAATTTCAGCACCAAAGAATTTGCGGTCGAGTGATTGCCGCATATCCCTTCGTGGACTTCTCTCATGAAATAATTAGCTTCTAATGCTCCTAAGGACCGGGCCAGCGGGCCTTGGAGGGATTTTCTATACAATTGGCCTCTCTGGAAGTTATAACGTGCAGCTTTGGCGCGTAATGCCCGTGTTGCTTTGGGGTCTTCGGGAAACTTTTCATGCTCGAGATAGTTGATAAAATTATTTCTCCAGTCCCAGACCAGACTAGTCGAATTTACCTCATACTATCCATCCATATCCAGGACTGAGTTCATCAGTTGCACTACCGTCCCAAACTCCGATCCCTCCATTTTCGTCGATGATCCTAAGTTTTCTAATGCATCTGCTTCTGCATTATCCCTGGAATCGTGCCAAAAGAGCCTGGACCTTTACTACGTATTGTTGCATACGTTTTTATTTGGTATCAAAAATCATGTATGTCTGATTTACTACCAATTGCGAGTCACATATGATTTTGATAACCTCAGAATCAAGTCCCCGGGACAATTCGAGCCGTGCAATCAAAGCGTCATACTCTACTTTGTTGTTAGTTAAAGGGAATGTTCTGATGGCTTGCCTTAGGGTTTCCCCGAAGGCGTGATTAAGACTATTCCGAGTCCTGACCCTTTTACGTTGGACGCTACATCCGTATATAAGTTCCAAAGCCCCAATGTCGATTCCGACACCATTACTGCCTCCTTGGTTGCCAGAGGCGGTAGTCCCGGACTGAAATCGGCCACAAAGTCAACCAAGACTTTCGACTTAATTGCGGTTTTTGATTTATATTCTATGTCGAACTCACTCATTTTCGTGGCCCATTTGGCCAATCTACCCGAGAGCTTGGTTTTATGGAGGATGTTCCACAAAGGGAAAGTAGTCACCATAGCTACAGGTGGAACTGGAAGTAGGGCCTCAGCTTCCGAGCGACGACTACGAGAGTTAAGGCCAGTTTTTCTAAATGTGGGTAGAGAGTTTCTGCTCCCATTAAAAATTTTCTAGCGTAATAGATTGGAAATTGCATACCTTAGTCCTCCTGGACTAATATCGCACTTACCGCAACTTCTAAAACCGTGAGGTAGACGAGCAATGTCTCGCCTTCTTTTGGTTTTGAGAGTAATGAAGGGCTTGAAAAGTAATTCTTCAGGTCCTTCAAAGCCTGTTGGCACTCCTGTGTCCATTCGAAATTATTTTTCTTTTTGAGCAGTGTGAAGAAGCGATGACATTTTTTCGACGACCAGGAAATGAACCTGCTCAAAGCTGCTAATCTTCCTGTGAGCCTTTGGACTTCCTTTACGTTCCACAATTGATCCAAGATATCCTCAATGGCCTTGATTTTGTCGGGGTTTAACTCAATTCCCCTTTGTGAGATTAGAAATCCCAGAAACTTACCAGAACAGACCCCGAACGCGCACTTATCATAATTAAGTTTCATGCTATGCTTCCTTAGGATGTCGAATGTTTCTTGCAAATTCTTAAGGTGGTCACCTACATTCAAATACATAACGAGCATATTATCTATATAAAATTCAATATTCTTTCCTATTTTCTTTTCAAATATCTTATTTACGAGTCGTTGATAAGTGACTCTGGCATTTTTCAACCCGAAGGGCATTACATTGTAACAACATGTACCGAAATTCGTTGTAAATGAAGTTTTTTCCTGATCTTCCGGGTTGATCTTGATTTGGTTGTACCCAGAATAAGCATTGAGGAAACTCACTAACTCATGTCCGGCCGCGACATCAATCATTTGATCGATATTTGGCAGTGGGAACGAGTCTTTCAGGCACACCTTATTAAGTTCTTTATAGTCTATGCACATAAAAAATTTATTTTTCATCTTAGGAACTACTACTACATTGGCTAGCCAGCCCGGATATCTTACCTCTCAGATCGAACCAATATTAAGTAAGCGGGTTACCTCTTCTTTGATGAATTTATTCCTGGCCTAAGCGATAAGGGCATTTCTTCTTTCTTACCGGAGGTACGTTGGGATCCAAACTCAGCTTGTGGATGACTTTTTCCGTCAGGAAACCTGTCATATCCTCGTGCGACCATGCAAAATAATCAGCATTAAATTTAAGAAATTCAGTATAACCATACCTGAGCTCCAGATGTAGTCCTGTCCCCAAATGGAATTTTCTTTCTAGGAATTCTTCGAACAATTCAACTTGCTCCAGTTCCTCCGTCGTGGACTTCGTTGCATCCGTCTCTTCTAGAACTTGGAAATATCCCAGCACCTGACATTGTTATGAAGACTCTGATCCCGAGCTTACTCCTTCTAGCTCGGGAGTAGGTGCAGGTTCCTGTAATTGCTATGTCGTGCAGTCCTTCCCTATGCTACTGGAAACTGAGATTGCATTCATCTTCCTTACTGTCGGTTGATCACCTCTTATCTGCTTGATTCCTTCGGGCATTGGAAACTTCAGCAATAAGTGATATGTTGACGGTTCAACTTTTATCTCGTGTAACCATGGCCTTCCCAAGATGTTGTAGTATCCCATGTCACCATCTACTACTTCGAAGAGATTTGTTTTCATTACTCCTTCAACATTCGTGAGCAGTAAAATCTCTCCCCGGGTCGTCACGCTCGCAAGGTTGAATCGAGCGAGGAGCTTTGTTTCCGGAATAATGCTTCTGGTGAGTTTAGCTTGCTCCAATACTCTCCATTGTATGATATTAGCCAAACTTCCTGAATCCACTAGAACACGTCTAATCTTAAAATATAACACATTTAATGAAATTACTAGTGCGTCGTGGTGTGGTAACAACAATCTGTCTGCGTCCTCCTTTGTGAAAGTGATATCGTCTTCCCAGAGTCTTTTACTATGAATTATTAATACTTTCATCTTATTCACTTCCGAAAAGGTGACCCCGTTAATCTCATTCCCCCCGAAGATCATATTGATCGTTTGGCGTGGGAGTTCTTCTCCTACTTTCAAAGGTTCTGTGTTTTCTTTGTTAAGACCATAATTTTTCTTAGCTCGGTCACTCAAGAATTCTCTGAGGTGACCATTCTTCAATAGTGTTGCCACCTCTTCCCGGAGGTGCCGGCAGTCCCCTGTTCGGTGGTCGTTCATGCCATGGTATTCACACCATAAGTTGGTATCTCTCTACTGGGATCGGATCTCATATGTCTCCGGAATCACGCCTCTTTAATGTTTCTCATGGCTGACACCAACTCCACTATAATGATTTTGAAGTTATATTCAAATAACTTGGGGTAAGAAGGATCCCGAGACCCCGACGTCTTTTTGTCCTGAAGTGACATATTATTTTGACCACGATCAGTCCCTCTATCAACGGAGAACATTTTTGCAGCCCGAAAATTTCTTTCATGGTCTTTGGTCCGCTCGTAAGGAAGAAATTGACCCCTCAAAGTTTGTTCGTCCGTGTCATAATCATCCTTTGATTTTTCTCCTGTCCTTTGGCGAATGATGTAGAGCCGACCTGGTTATCTTCGATCCTTATCTTTGGGTCGTACCGGTTGTGGACATATTCCGAATTTGTTGCTTAAAACTCAAGAAGGCTCTCATTTAGCTTTCGGGAAGCGTCTGAGCTTCTCAAATTCAATCGTTTGGTGAATGCTTCTGCTGCCCATTCATCCGGGACAACCGGGAGCAACATTATTTCTTTTTCGAATCGGGTAATGGACTCTCGTAATAATTCATATTCTCCATATGCGATCTTGAATATGTCAGCCTTCCGAGCTTGTACTTTTCTGGCCCTGGCATCAGCCTTGATGAAATAATCTACGAGTATCTCAAATGAATCTATGGAAAGCTCAGGTAATAATGAATACCACATTAGAGCTCCCCTCATGAGAGTTTCTCCAAATTTCTTTAGCAACACATATTCAATTTCGTGAGGAGCTAAATCATTTCCTTTTACCGTCATTGTGTAGGTGGTAATATGCTCTTGTGGGTCTGAAGTCCCATCATTTTTTGTCATTTCAGGCATTTTGAATCGCTTCGGGATCAACTTTGGTGCCACACTCGGCTTGTACGGCAATTGAGTATACTTCTTCGAGTCTGGGCCTTTCAATACAGGTGGCGCTCCCCGGATTTGGTCCATGTGGGCGTTTACCTCCCTCATAAACCGTAAAAGTTCATTCTTGAATGGGTCATTCTCGTTATTCAGACCGAATCTTCTCCCCCCTAGCCCCATCGAAACCAACTTCTCCCCATGGGATTGTTGTTGTCATCTCTTCGCATTGTTTGGTTTGCGAGAAGACCGTAAGGAATTGGATCTCGTCTGTTTGCATTATTTGAAGCCCCCAATAGCCCCTGCTTCAGTTCCGTCATAACCTTTTCCTGCCTCTATAGCGACCCGACCGATCGTTTTGAGAGTATTAGCCATTAACCCCTATTTATTTCTCCCTCTATTTCATTATGTGGTTACTTGACTTTCCGGGAGGTTTGATTTTTGGTTTCGGAGTGAATTGGGACACCTAGTCCCTAAATTGGAAGTTCAAGTTGTAGGAATCAACTATAGTTTGATTTGTGCAAAAACAAATTTGAAATGGAGTTTCGACAGTTTCAATAGTTCCGTAGGGTGATTTTGGACTTAGGAGCGTGTCCGGATGTTGATTTGGAAGTCCGTAGGTTATTTCAGCGTAATTGGCGAAGGTCGAAAAGTTGAATGATTTTTGGAAAGTTTGACCGAGAGTGGACTTTTTGATACCGGGTTCGGATTCCGATTCCAGAAGTTAGAATAAGTATGTAATGTCAATTGTTATTTGTGTGCAAAATTTGAGGTCAATCGGACTTGATTTGATAGGTTTCGGCGTGGAATGTAGAAGTTAGAAGTTTCAAAGTTCATTAAGCTTGAATCAATGTGAAATTCGTATTTTTAGCATGGTCTGATGTGATTTGAAGGCTCGACTAAGTTTGAATGATGTTTTGGGACTTATTGGTATATTTGGTTGAGGTCCCGGGGGCCTCAGATAGATTCTGAATGATTAACGGATCGAGTTGAAGCTTAAAGAATGGTTGAAGTGCACCAGTTCTAGAGAAATCACCCCTGTGCATGTTTGACCGCAGGTGCGAGCTCGCAGAAGTGAGCGGGAGAGTGCAGAAGCGGGGCTGAAGAATGTGGCCAGTGGTCGCAGGTGCGACGAGGAGGTCGCAGAAGCGGAAAGGCCAGGAAGGCCTGGGAATCGCAGAAGCAGACTTAGTCTGCAAGAGCGTGTGCGCATAAGTGCTCCTATGCCGCAGGAGCAGAAGCACATATGCGCGTTTTGGTCCGCAGAGGCGGACGTGGCTAGGCTAAGTGAGAACCTCACCTGCGATGGGAATTCCGTAGGTGCGGAGCCGCAGATGCGGCCATGAGTTCGCAGATGCAAATTCAATGGGCAGAAAAGGCCTAAGTTCAGGGGTTTGATTTCATTATCATTTTTGGACCTAGAGATCTTGGATTGAGGCGACATTTCCAGGGAGTTTCAAAGGAAAAATTTGGGTTTTGACTCAAATTTTATTAATTTCCACTAGTCTATCATTATTTTCTTCATTTAATTAAGGATTGGGGTTTAGAAATTTGGAAAAAAGGTGGAAAAATCCTTAGGCTGAATTTTGAGGTTTTGATCGAGTTTTTGGATCGGAATTGAGTAATTTTGGTATAGGGAAAATCATGGTTGAATGTGTGTTCGTATTTTGTGACTTTTACTCGCTTCCGAGATGTGGGCTCATATTGACTTTTTGGAACAATTTTTCAATTCTTTGCTTCATTATTTAAATTAGTTTCTTATAGTTATATTTATAGTATGTTATTTTTTTTTCTAGATTTGAGCTGTTCGGAGTCGAAAAATGGAGGAAAATTCCCTCTTATTGTTTTATTGAGCGAAGTTTGAGGTAAGTGACTTGTCTAACCTTGTGTGAGGGAAATCCCCGTAGGATTTGGTATTGTTGTTACAATTTGTGATATGTGAAGGCCGAGTACGCGAGGTGACGAGTGCGTACACGGGCTAAATGTTGAAATTCCGATTTTATCTAAGTAGTTTTCTTTTATGCCTTAAGTGAGTTACTTTAGCATGTATAGTCAGCATGTTTAGCCTAATTTCACTTGTCTACTTGTCTTATCTCTTATTTGCAACTTGTACTATATGTTTAATTGAATTACCTGTTTTTTTGATTCTATAATCCTTATTTAACGGTGAGATTCTTTACTTGAAATTGTTATCCGTGAGATATCACTGTTTCAGTTGTTATGTTTTGGTTTCTGTGATTATTGTTGAGATGATTGTTTGGTTGTTGCACAAGGTTCCTTCCATGCTGTTGTTATTGTTTGCACGAGATTTCTGTCGTGCTGCTGTGATTATTGATATGCATGCGGTGGTATAAGATTTGAGTTTTCAAACGCATGCCATGAGATAAAGTGAGATTGATACGCATGGCTAGTAGGGGAACTATTAGAAGTCATGTGGTGTGATAAAGTTGGATAAAACGCGGGATGTTATTTCGGAAAAATGATTTTTTAAAACAAAAATATAAAGCCCCCGCAGTGATATAAGGAAGGGTTGTGAGATATTTACTTTTGGGACTACGAGGTGGTACCTCGAGAGTGCCCCTGTTGATTTCCCCTATTTGTTGTATTGTTGTTGATGTTGTTGCTCCTTAACTTGTAAGATTTGTGCTTTCCATTCATGTTGTAGTTGTCTTTCTTGGTTCTGTGTTATTACCTTCCTTAAATTCTCATTGTTTCACTTCTCTGTCATATCATTATACTATATATCTTCTGCGTAGTTTCTTATTATTTATAGTAAAGCCCTGACATGGCCTCGTCACCACCATACCGAGGTTAGGCTTGAAACTTATTGGATATAGTTGTGGTGTACTCATACTACGCTTCTGCACATGTTTTGTGCAGATCCAGGTGCATCCCATCAGCCTTGATATTAGAAAGTTGTGTTGCTGCTTGGAAACTTCAAGGTACACATGCCCGCGTCCGCAGGCCTCGGAGTCCCCTTCTATCTCGTTCTTTTCTTATTTTTTTCATATTTTTATAGACAATGATGTATAAGATTATTCGATATTGTACTTAAAGCTTGTGACTTGTATCTATCGGGTTTTGGGAGTTGTAATTACTTGAAATTGCAGTCTTTATTTATTTCAGATATTGAGGTTTTTTTTAGTTTATGCTTAATATTAAATTATTCCACACAATTGTTAGGATTACCTAGTCTTAGAGACTAGGTGCCATCACGACATCCTATAGAGAGAAATTGGGGTCGTGACAGCCACATGAGATGGCCTAGAATGATCGTCTGTTGCTCTTGCAAGACCCTCACCGCATCCATGACATGCCCTCATCAGCATCATCAAGAGTTGTTTCCTGAACCTGTCGAGGGTACTGCCTTTCATGCACCGTCGTGGCATCATTCCCTCATTGCAGATGTCGCTGATTAAATCCTCGAAATGAGGCTGATCCTCTCGATTTCAATGTTGTGCGTGTTGTTAACAGTGTTATATGCCATTTTTTGTGATTTTTTCTAAGACAAAATAATCAGATCGTTTTAGTAAAAAAGACAAAGATCAATTTAATTGCACGGCTGTCTAAGCCCACGGTGGGCGCCAAACTGTTTACCCGTAAAATGGTATAGTTGAATTTATACATGGTTTCTAGACAAGTGAACTAATTTGATCCTGAATTAATGCAATAAATGAAGAAATATATAATAAGCCTTAGAATGTAGATAAACAACAGAGATGACAGTTTTAAGAACAAGGTTTCGGGCACAATAATGAATCAAAAAGCAAAAAAGTAAATTGTATTAAGTTTTGTATAGAATGTAGTGTAAGTTTAGACAGAAAAATCATGTTCTTTACATTGATAACTGAGCTAACTATTTATAGTTATATCTAGGGAATGAGGTCCTAGGACCATGCCCTCATTTAATGTCAATTATGAGGGTCATTGATTAAGATGTAATGATGAATGTAAATGCCAAATTCTTTGTAACAGATCGTCGCTCTTAATGCTGGAGAATATATCCTATTAAATGCTACCAGAAATAGAGCATTTAATACATCTTTATGAACGTTATCCTTTCAAATGACAAGCGGAATGGCTGCATTCAGTTGTCGGCCATCCCCGTCTTGGGTTCCACGTGTCTTTCTTTTAGATGATCATGTGTCATATCATATTTCACCCCATACACATTTCTTCACTCAAATTAAAAAAAAATATATTATGCTTGTTGCATAGGGAAATCAGAGAAGGAGCGCTATATTATACATTCGCTGGCCATTTTACGTTTAAATGATTGGATAGGCGGCAATTTAAGTCAACTAGTCTTCTAGTTTAAAGACTTGGTATATTCCACTCACTTCCCATTATACATACTACTTAGTATTTTCATGTTTTGGATTATGTAATCGTGGCCTATTTAGCACCTTGGAAAAGGTAACCGGTTAGGTTGACTTTGGAAAGGCTACTAAGGACCGGGTGAAGTCACTCCTTGGAAAAGTTCATAAATTGAAGAAAGTGTTGAACAGTCTAAGGAAGGTGAGTTTTGACAAATTTTGAAGTATTGTTTTTTATGCCAAACATAAGGATATCAAACAATTATGTAATGAATGATTAAACCAAGTACAAAAGAAACTAAATGTTTGGGGACATAATAATAGTAGCTTTAATTATTTATATTTTAAAATCAAGTTTCTTGGTTCCCTTTGACCATTATACGTACAATAAAAAAGAGCTAACTTACTATTGACTTTCACCCCATGGGGGCGGCGGTGCTGGATATAGGGGCCTACTGGGGTGATCCCTCCTAAACTGACCTCTACCTCCAGCCGGGGCACCTCTGAACTCTCCAGAGTAACAGACCTCTTGTCCTGCTGCATCTGCTCTCTTCCCCTCTGACGATAACCCTCAATCCTCTGAGGAATCTCCACTACTAGCTGGTAGGAAGTCCCCATCTCCACCTCATGGGCCATACTATCCTGAATACCTGAGTGCAACCCCGCAACAAACCTCCGCACTCTCTCTGCCTCAGTATGAAGTATCATAAGTGCATGGCAAGACATCTCAGAGAATCTTGCCTCATAATCGGTCACGGACATCTGACCTTGCTGGAACCGCAACTCTTTCCTTTGAGAGGGTGGAATATACTGTCCAAGAATAGGCGTGTGAATTGGAATTTGGAAGAAACTGCCTTAAGAATAACTCAAAGAACTTAGCCCAAGTAAAAGGCGAAGACCCAGCTGGTCTGGTCAAGCAGTAGTCCCTTCACCAAGTCTTGGCGGTACCAGAAAGACGGAATGTAGCAAAATCAACTCCAATGGGCTCCACGATGCCCATGTTCCGAAGAACCTCATAGAAACTGTCCAAGTAATCCTGGGGATCCTCTGATGGTGCACCATTAAATGTAGTAGGAAATAGCTTGGTGAACCGATCCAATCTCCACAAAGCGTTGGCAGACATAGCTTCCCTCAACTGCCTGTGCCACAAAACCCGGCTGAGCTGCTTCAGCTGCCTGAGGTGCTGGAGTCTGGAACTGAGTAGTTAGATGCTCTGGTGTGCGAGTAGCAGGAGTCTGGGTCCCTCCCCCAGCCTGAGAGACGGCTGGTGCAGTAGGAAGAAGACCGGCCTGAGCTACGCTCTCCATAAGGCCCACTAAGCGGACCAGAGCGTCTTGAAGAATTGGGGTGGCAATGAACCCCTCTAGGACCTGAGCTGGTCCGACTTGAACTGCCCGAGTGGTAATCTCCTCAGCAACCTCCACCTGAGGATCCTCTACTGGGGCTGCTGCTCTGGGCTGAGCCCTGGCTGTGCCTCGGCCTCTAGTAGGAGCTGCAACGGGAGGATCGGGATGTTGATTAGTAGATGAGGAAGTACGCGTTCTCTCCTTCTACGAGAGAATAGAATAGAAACTCAGTTAGCATTTAGAACTCAATCGCACGACAGAGAAGAAAAGATGTGAAGTTATTTCCTAACTTTGCAGCCTTTAGGGGATAAGTACAGACGTCTCCGTATCGATCCCTCAGACTCTACCAAGTTTGTCCGTGAATTGTGAGACCTAAGCAACCTAACGATCTGATACCATCTTGTCACGACCTGAAATCCCACCTTCAGGCCGTGATGGCATCTAACGTTGAACCCGCTAGACAAGCCAACACTCTGATTATTACATTTATTTCTTTATTATAGACAATTGAAGTACAGTGGTAAACTAGAACGGTTATAATTAGAAATGCGGAATATAAGAAATTCAACAACTTAAATAATAAATCTTACGAAATTTCCTTAAATACACCCCCCAGAACTGGTAGCACAATCTCACAGACAGTCTAGATTTACTAAAAATAAAGGTATCAAATAAATGTGTACAACTGTCTTGGAAATACATGAAAAGACAGAAAAGAAAGATAAGGGAGGTGACGCCAAGGCCCACGAACGTCTGCGGAACTACCTCAGTGTCGCATGTGGACTGAAAGATACTCCCTCGATCAATGCCCACTGGGTCCGGCTCCGTAATCTGCACAACATAAAGAAGTGCAGGTGTAGCATCAGTACAACCGACCCCATGTACTGAGTAAGTACCGAGCCTAACCTTGGCGAAGTAGTGACGAGGCTAGGACACGACAAATAACAAATACCTATACAGTTCAATAATGTAATAAAGAATTAATGAGAAGAAATAACAGATGAGCACAAAAATGGAGCTAACATGCTGGGGGAAAGGGACAACAATTCATTGAAATGACAGAATACGATAACCACTTAAATGTATAAATAACAATAGGAATTAACAACTCTGAACAAGTAAATAAACAGAAACGTCACGACATGTCCCCGCGTGCTATAACCTCACAAAAACACTCGGCACAGAATGTCCCCTCGCGCATAAATAAATAATCACTTGGCACGAAATGTCCTTTCGTGCATAAATAAATAATCACTCGGCACGAAATATCCCCTCGTGCATAAATAAATAATCACTCGGCACGGAATGTCCCCTCGTGCATAAATAAATAATCACTCGGCACGGAATGTCCCCTCGTGCATAAATAAATATAAAGGCAACAGATTGACAGGAAAATCAACAACAATAAACTTTAAATACATAGAAATTTTTCAACAAGAATACTACCGTCCCGGCAAGGGACACAACTATAACCAATCTCACTCAGAGGTACAACGTAACAAATGATCCTCAACCGGACGAATAATCAACAATATTCTAAATCAGGAATTACCCTCAGGTACATAACTTCCAAAGTGATAATTACTTCATAACACGGAGAATAATAATAGAGATCACATATATCACGAAATTCAACTCACGGGCATGCTTGGCCACAACGTATAGGTACTCGTCACCTCACATGTACGTTGGACATGAAATATCACATAGCAAATAAGACTCAATACCTACTCCCTCAAGCTAAGGTTAGGCCAAACACTTACCTCGACTCCAAGAAGTCAAATCAAGCCTCTAGCACTGCCTTTCCTTTCGAACCAGACATCAGAACAATCGTATCTAGACATAATTGACTCAATAACATCAATAAATGCTAACCAATTCAATTCCAAAGCTTAATTATAGAATTCCAAACATTCATCCCAAAATTCTAAAAATCGACCCCGGGCCTGTTTGGTCCAAACTCGAGGTTCAGACCAAAACCCGATCTCCATTCACCCACGAGCCCAAATATATAATTTGTTTTGAAATCCGACCCCAAAACGAGGTCAAATTTCCAAATAATCAAAAAGACCTAACTCTACCCAATTCCCTAATTTTCTACCTTTAGTTCCATATTTTTAGGCATATAATCTAATAGATGTTGATGAAAATGGAAGAAAACAAGTCAAAGATTACTTACCTAAGAGTTTATGGTGATGAAATGCTTCAAAAATGGCCTAAGATGTTTGGAGGAGAAGAGGTTTATGAAAAAATGGAGGAATCCCGTAATACCGTCTGTTTTGGAAATTTTAAAATCGGTGGGAAAAATTACTCTCCGCGTTCGCGAAGGGTTAGTTACACAGACCTATGCGTTCGCGGTTGTGGGGCCGCGTTCGCACAGGGTAAAACTTACCCAGCCCCCAGAACCCCTCATAGGTTGTGCGTTCACGACCTACATGGTGCGTTCGCATAGCTGCGTCAGACCTACCCTCCGCGTTCGCATCCACTTGGGTGCGTTCGCACTAAGCAAACCCACACCCCCCAGACAGTGTTATGCGTTCGCGATCGAACCTATGCATTCGCATAGCACAAATTTCTAGACACCAGATGACAGCAATAACACAAGATTTTTACCAAGGTTTTTTGCACCCCGACACCTACCCGAAACTCACCCTAGCCCTCGCGGCTCAAAACCAAATATGCCCACAACCTCAAAAATATCCTACGGACTTATTCGGGTAATTAAACCACCAAAATAACATTAAAAAAACAACGAATTAAACCCAAAATTCATGAAATTTCTCAAAACTTCGTTAAACTTCAAATTTTGCATTTAAGGACCGAATCGCGTCAAACTAAGTTTCATTTCTTACCAAACTTCACAGATAGCATATATAAATCATACTGAACCCGTTCCGGGCTCCGGAACCATGATACGGGCCCGATACCATATGTTTCACATCAAATCTCATTTTCAATTTATTTCTCGGACTTGGCACCTCAAAATTCGATTCCGGGCATACGCCCAAGTCCCATATTTTCCTACGGACCCTCCAGGACCGTCAAATCACGGGTTCGGATCCGTTTACCAAAAATGTTGACCAAAGTCAACTTTACTCAAATAATTAATACAAAATCATCATTTTATCAATTTTCCACTTAACAGCTTCCCGGCTACATGCCCGGGCTGTGCACGCACATCGAGATGAGATAAAAAGAGGCTTTTACGGCCTCGGAACACAGATTTAGCTAAAATTACATGGGATGACCTTTTGGGTCATCACATCTATTTACTAAGATATATAAATTGTCTAACTGTCAATACAACTCAAAAGGATAAATAGATGATAATAGGAGTAACAAGGTCTTGCGGACGCTAGCAGCTACCTTGCAATCTCCACAGATAGCCGGACTGAACTCAACGATTCCCGCGCTCTAACTCACCTAGATCTGCACATGAAGTGCAGGGTGTAGTATGAGTACAACCGACTCAGTAGTAACAGAAATAACTAAGGAGTTTAGTAGTAGTGACGAGCTAAGCTAAACAATCCAATTATTTCTTTTCACAATTCAAAAATAACAGGAGTAAGCGGGTAATTTCCATAAATCAGCAAATGCTACAAAGCAATTAACAGGTAAATACAACAACAACAAAAGTAAATGAAACCTTTCAGCAATGGCACTCCATCACTCAACCCTCAATGCACACTCTCAATAGGTATGTACGCTCACTGGGGGTGTACAGACTCCGGAGGGGCTCTTACAACCCAAGCGCTATACACGGATAACTCACGTGCCATAATATCAATCTCTGAATCCGCACGGACAACTCACGTGCTACACGGACAACTCACGTGCTATGGTATCAGTACCTGGATCCGCACGGACAACTCACGTGCTCTAATATCAATACCTCACAACAGGCCCTCGGCATCACTCAATCATGTACCTCACTAGCCTCACGACTTTCAACAAATAAATGGAACACAACCCAAATCAAGTATTACACGTATCAACAAAATAATAGAGACCGAGGTAAACATGTGCAAGAATTTCTATGACTGAGTGCAAATAATGTGAGCATGAATAAATCCTAAGCATGATCTCTAACATGAAGGCAGTCAAGTTCAACAACATGTAAATACATAAACATAGATAATGACTATTAAGCCTCACAGCCTCACGGGACGGACCAAGTCTCAATCCCTCACGGTATACACCCACACGCCCGTCACCTAGTGTGGGTATCACCTCCAAACAGTCACGTGATATCAAATTCTCTGAGTTTATACCCTCAAGGCTAGAGTTAAAACTATTACTTACCTTAACATCGTAAAATCCTACTTCGGGATGTCCTCGTCCCTCGACTCGGTCTCAAAATCTCCGAATCTATCCATAATCAGAATAATACAATCAACATAGGCTAAAGAATCGAATTCCACAAGAAAACCTACATAATTATACCAAAAATCGGAAATAGGCTAAAACTCGGTCCCCGAGCCCATGTCTCGAAACCCGTCAAAAGTTGAAGAACTAGAAACCTCGTTCATTCCCGAGTCTAACCATATAAAATTCATCGAATTTCAACTCTGTTGGTCCCTCAAATACTCACCTGAAACTTTCCAAAACTAAAGCCCTTACTCCCTCAATGTCACCCTAAACTCCTACTAATTTCATGCCTAATCAATGGAAAAATCATCATAAACACGCGTAATTAAACCTAAGTAACTTACCTTAGTGATATCTCTTGATTCTCCCTTGAAAAACACTGCCCTAAGCTAAAAACCTGCCAACAATGGTGAAGAAAGGGAAAAAATTCGCGAAGTGGGCTTATACAGTTGCTGCCCAGAGGTGCCGCACTTGCGGACCCCATCTTCACACCTGCGCAACCGCATCTGCGGTCCTTGGAGCGCACCTACGGATTTCACTTACTCGACCAACTTCCGGATCTGCGGCTATCCCCTCGCACCTGCGGGCACACATCTGCGGTCCAAAGGGCGCACCTGCGACTTCCACTTATCCGTCCACTTCCGCATCTGCGGTTCTCCACTCGCACCTGCGGGCTCGCAGGTGCGACAAATCCTTCGCACCTGCGCTCAACGCCCAGTTGGCCAAATCCGCATCTGCGACCAACTCTTTGCATCTGCGATGATTGCACCTGCGGCTCCCCATTCACAGGTGCGGAAAAACACCAGAATTTCACAACACCAGAAACCACCACTTCAAACTTCACAAATCTAATCCGTTAATCCCCAGAAACACGCCCGAGGCCCTCGGGACCTCAACCAATAATCCTAACAATTCATATATCACTACCAAACTTAGTCGAACCTTCGAAAATCCCAAAACAACACCAAAATACCAAATCAACCTCGGATTCATGCCTAACAACTTCTAAACTTCCAAAATTCGCCAACGACGCCAAAACCTATCAAACCACGTCCGAATGACCTCAAATTTTTCACACACGTCATAAATGACACTACGAACCTATTCCAACTTCCGGAATTTTATTCGGACCCCGATACCTAATTTTTCACTGCCGACCAAAATCGCCAAATTTTCAACTTTCGCCAATTCAAGCCTAATTCTACCACGGACCTCCAAAATATATTCCAGACGCACTCCTAAGTCTAAAATCACCCAACAATGTTACCCGAACCATAAACATCCAAGTCCAAATTCGTTACTCATAAGTCAACTTCTGGTTGACTTTTCTAACTTATCTTTCTAAATAAGAGACTAAGTGTCTCATTTCACTCCAACACTACGACGGACCCAAATCTACCAACCTGATACGACTCAACACAGCTGAACAATACATAAATAAGTTACAATAGAGGAGACGGGGCTATAACTCTCGGAACTACCGGTCGAGCAGTTACAGTGCAACAGTCAATGAAGTGGGAGAAATTATGGGAGATCATAGTTTAAGTTCCAACAAAGACAAAAAGCACTTGGTAATTTTCCCCAATCTACTAAGCTTTGATAAATAAAGTTATTCAGTACCTATATTGATAGAGGTAGTAGGTACCTGGTGAATAGACGATGTGGATGCAGCTCGGACATCACTATTCTTAAAAAGAAAAAGAAATTAAAGAAAAATATGTAGAATGATGAAAACGTTTGTCACTATAAAAATTGGTAGGCCACGACCATGACATGCTTCTCAGACCAAATAATAGTTCTGTTTCAGCCCCATTTCTTTCTTTACATCAATACATTGAGGGAGAAAGATAGAGCACAATCATATAGTTCTGTTTCTAGTTATTGCATAAGTAACTAGAAGCGGATATAACATATGAGGTCTTCAACTTGAAGATGAGTGCTATTCCTCACCTTAAATGATCTTCTTATTCGTGTATATCAATTAATGTAAAACATGGTTGTAAAATAACGTACATACTGTTTTCCTCCCTTTATTCCTTCAAATTCTTATAAAGCTTTATTTCATTGTATTTTTTCTACGTACAAAACACACACAATCAGTGGCGGAGCCAGAATTTTCAATAAGGGAAGTCAAAATATAAAGAAACAAACTCACCAAAAAGTCAAGGAATGTCATTATGTAGTATATATACATAATTTAGAAAAAATTACCGAGCTATACAATGTAATTTTCCGGCGAAGGAGTATCGGTTGACACCTCTTTGGTACATGTGGCTCCGCCACTGCACGCAATATATATCTATACCTGTCAAAAATATAAAAGAATGCATACAACATTAAATGTTCAGTGATTCCATTGTGATCAATACGAAATCGATTGAAGAAAGAAATAATTACATGACAAAAAGAGGTTGGGAAATGGATGAAATGCTTAGTTATATATTTTGGTTGTACATATATATTGTAGCCCAATAAGGGGAGATTAACATGAGGATAATAATGAAAAGGATAAGGAACATATTTGAATGGTTAGAGCATTAGCTTTGGGTATTATTTTGGGGTTTTTGGTATGGTGTAATAATGTACTCATACAATTAGCAGAAAATAGTTATAGCTATAAATATTGGTACCAAGTAGCCCATAAATATATATCACAATAATATATGCATATCAAAATATATATCACAACTTTATTTTTCTTCTTTTTTATATATAAATATATATATTAAAATTTTATTTTCCTTCTTTATTATCCAAAATATAAAATAATAAATAAAATTATTTAAAATTTATTTTTATCTCTATATCAATGTATATTATAACGAAAATAATTATATTATTTATATATCACAGTGTATAACACATCAAATAATATTTATACCAAATATATATTACAAGTTTATTTTATTTTTAATGTATATCAAAATGTATATAAATTCTTTTTGTATATCAAAATGTAAATAAAAGATATTTTATTTCTTCGTATATTTCAGTGTATAACACATAGTTTATTGTGGATATACACTAATATATTTTCTAGAGATATATTGATATACAAAATGAGAATTAAATATATTATTTGTATATCATTGTGTATAACATATTAATAATGTGTATATCGATAAAATATATAAAATTTTTATTTTTGTATAACACATTTTAGATTGAAAACTCAAGTTCAAGACGACTCCACACGTGTATCCCCTATTATATCCCGTGTATATCTATACGTACATCAGTGATATCTCATGTATTTCATGTGTAGGTGTGTATATCCATGAAAATTTGTGTTATATATACGATATACAATGTGATATACACGGGTGTCCGTAAAAACACTGTGTTGTGTACATGATACACAAACTGATATACACAGAGGTCCTTAAACACCTGTCTAGATATACACTGATGTACACGATATAGAACGTGATATACACATGTCGCAGTTGGATTTTTAGGTCTGATTTTTTACCTGAAATCAGTCTAATTCACTTCTAATCTTGCTGAAATCAGTCTAATTCAATCCAACAAAAAAAAAGAAGAGAGGAGGACAAAAAAGTTGAAATATATTTTTTCTCTCTTAGGTTTTGCTTTTGATTTTCTAAGATGTGAGATCAACCTTACTTTTTCATCCCACTGTCACGATCCGAATTTCCCACCGTCGAGACCGTGATGGCGCCTAACGTCGAACCCGCTAGGCAAGCCAACGTGAATATTCAATTTATCTTATTCCTTTATTATTACCAAATAATATGTGAAAAGACAACACTAACATAGATAGAAGTACAAAATGGATCAAGGTATATAAACTCAATGTATGCCTTTACAAAATTTCACAAAAATCAATCCCAGAATTTTGGATTCACAAACTCACGAACTGTCTATGAATAATACATATAACGGTCTGAATGAAATAAGTACATCTGTTTCTGAAGTAACTAGAACAGAATATAAAAAGAAGTAGGAAGAGACGCCAAGGTCTGCGGACGCCTGCAGGACTACCTCAGGGTCTCCACTGGACTGAAGGCAGCAACCTCGATCTATGGTCCGTAGGATCCTACACGGGAATCTGCACAAAAGTGCAGAGTGTAGCATTAGTAAAACCGACCCCATATACCGAGTAAGTGCCGAGCCTAACCTCGGCGAATTAGTGACGAGGCTAGGACACGACAACTAAAGTCAACATGTGCAGTTTAATAGTATACGGAGAAAAATAATACAACGAGGAATAAACAGTTAAGCATAAGGGAAAAGGGAAAACATGCTGAGGGGAGGAAATTTCAAATAATGGAAATAACGAGGTAAGGCACAATTTAGATATCAATTTAAGCAACGGAATAGTAAGACAAAAACAAGTGCACGGCATCACCCTTCGTGCTTTTACTCTCGTCCTCACCATCAGAATAAATATATTCGGCACGGCATCACCCTTCGTGCTTTTACCTCAGAATATCATGGCACGTCATTATCCTTCGTGCATTATATCTCATATCATGGCACGACATCACCCTTCGTGCTTTTAAAATCACAATATCGGCACGACATCACCCTTCGTGCATTAATATTCACTCAAAATCTCATGCACGACATCACCCTTCGTGATTTTACACTCTTCTTCACCCAAACACATCAAACAATAACAATCCAACAAGGAACAATAACAGAGTAAACATAAATAAACCATAACATCCCGGAAAGGGAGTCAAAATGGAATTAATACCATCCCGACAAGGATAAACAACTATATCCAATCTCACTTAGTACATAACTTCACATAAAAATCTTCAACTGAAATCTAATACTCAACACTACTCAATATCAAGGAATTTCCACCAACATGGATAACTAATAGGTGAAACTCAAATATTACTTACAAAAAACCACATAAATCACAATATTCGACTCACGGGCATGCTTGACACCAACGTATAGGTACTCGTCACCTCACATATACGTTGAACATGATACTTACACATAGCAATTAGGACACAATACCTATTCCCTCAAGATAAGGTTAAGCCAAACACTTACCTCAAATTCCACGACCAAACTCAAGCCTCGATTACCACTTTCCCTTTTGAATTTGACTCCAATTCACTTGTATCTAGACATATTCAACTCAATAACATTA
This sequence comes from Nicotiana paniculata, assembly GCA_005239505.1. Taxonomy (NCBI): domain Eukaryota; kingdom Viridiplantae; phylum Streptophyta; class Magnoliopsida; order Solanales; family Solanaceae; genus Nicotiana; species Nicotiana paniculata. Next base: position 37,544 of record ML333996.1, read on the forward strand.
ATAAATGCCAAACATTCCATCCCAACGCTTATGTATTGTTAAAAAAAGAGCTTCACACGTGTAATAAATCTTGATGACTCAGTAGTTTACGTGGATAAATGAAGACACGACAGCTGGACGAGACTCTATGAAGAGGTATGAGGCAACGAGGCACGACAAATCACACCCACGGGTTAATTAGCTATGGAAGTCTCAACCTGATTGAGAAGATGAAGAGACACGGTCAAAATGTATCTGGGCAGAACAAAGGGCAGATTCAGAGATCTTCAATTAGAGATCCACATGTTACACAACAATCACGCAATAGTTACGGTTACTCATTGTAACGTTACAGTAATGTGATAATTAGTCATTAATGCTCAATCACTGAAAATGGCAGATGTTATATTAGGAAATTCCCTATATAAGAGAGTAAAATATAACATGTACGGGACATCCGAACTACTATTGCAATACACTTTACTTTTCGTGCATCTCATTGATTTTTCTGTATTTAATTACTTACAATAATCAGTCTCGCCTTGGTTATCAGAAACCCGTGTTCATCCTAAAAATAGCTATGCTCAAAGAATCTAATTCTTTGGTTAAACAAATTGGTTCCGTTACCGGGAAACTGATAGTCTTTGTTTGCTTTTCAAGCGATATCCTCTGAACTATGTCGAACTCCAACGACAACAACCAACAGAGGAATGGAACCCCATTTCCATCACCTTCAGGAACCCCACGTGGTTCAAGGGAACAATCCCCAGAAAGATCCAATAACAAGAACGATAATAATGATCAAGCGGTAGAACAAGATCGGGTAAAGCAAATGATTGCAGAGTATGTGAGCCAGTCTTTGCAAGAATTTGCGAGGGGATTACCAACAGCGTCACCTGCACTACTGACACCACCCCCCAATAATACCATCACCGTGGAAAATCCTCAGTCTGGGTTGGCAAACTCAGGAAGTGGAGATACTCCTAATGAATCTCTCGAAGCGAGACCAGGTATGTCTAATAACTCTGAACTACAGACTTTATTACTAACTTTGAAGAAACAGGTGAAGGAACAAAACGATCGAATCGAACAAATTCCTGGAGTACCACCTGTTATCAAAGGCATTGACGTTGGTAGATATTCTCAACAACCTTGGAAACCAAGCGCAGCACACATATCTATTCCCAAGAAGTTTAAAATGCCTGACGTTCCTAAGTATGACGGGACAACCGACCCACGCGACCATGTGACTGCTTTTACCACTGGAGTGAAGGGAAACTACTTAACAAAACAAGAAATTGAGTCGGTCCTAGTTAAAAAGTTTGGAGAAACACTTACCAAAGGGGCGCTAACCTGGTATTCTCTTCTCCCTGAAAACTCTATTGATTCTTTTGCTGAGCTTGNACCAAGGGTGCCTGATAATTGGGCAGCCATGGCATTTGCAAGTAATCTAAATGTCAAAAGCTCAAAAGCCACAAGGAGACTCAAAGAAAGCTTGAGAGATTCGCAGCTACAACGTGGAATGATGTTTATAACAGGTACAATACTAAACTTCGAATAGAAGAAGATACCATTACTCGTTCAAAAGATGAAGATCATACCAGATCCAGACGTTCCGAATCAGACAGGAGATCAGGTAAAAATAGGTACGATCCTTACTTGGGACCATCGGGACGTGAAACTCATCCCAGGTTCGAAAAACCAGGTCAGATTATAGACCACCAAGCAGAGATGCGGGCTCTTCCTCATCTAGATCCAGGAAGGATCGAGATGAACGACCTAAAGTTAATGCACGAATTGGGGATCACACTTTCAATGTAAGTACCTCCAAACTAATTTCAGTACTAAGAAATATGGGTGATAAGGTTCTATGGCCCAAAGAAATGAGGTCAAACCCGAATAAGAGGAACCCAGATTTCTGGTGTGAATTCCATAATGATCATGGACACAAAACTGCAGATTGCAGATTTTTGCAAGGTGAGGTAAACAATTATTGAAACATGGCTATTTAACAGAATTGTTTAGTGAAAAAGATAAACAGGCATACATGAAGAACATGCAGGATCCCCCAAAACCTCCATCTCCAAAACGAACCGTCAACGTGATACACGGAGGTGAAGAAGTAAATAGAGTGGTCTACAAAGCGGTCACAAATTTCACAATTACACACGGAAAGCGGGTTCGTGAAATCTGGAAGAAGATGATATAACCTTCGATGATGCAGATATCGGTGGATTAATGCTTCCTCACAACGATGCTCTGGTAATATCCTTACTTATTCGTGACACTAACATAAAAAGAGTGTTGATTGATCCAGGTAGTTCAGTCAATATCATTTTGCTAAGAGTCGTGGAAGAAATGCTATTGGGGAATCAAGTAATCCCAAAGGCACGAGCCATATCGGTGTTTGATAACTCTACGGTTATAACAAAAGGGGAAATTGAACTTAGCACTTATGCTGCGGGAGTAATAAAAAATACCAGGTTCCAAGTCATCGATACTGACATGGCTTATAACGTAATCATGGGAAGGCCATGGATCCACAACATGAAAGCAATACAATACACCTTGCATCAGTTAATTAAATTCCCCTCCGAATGGGGATTCAACAAATTAGAGGCGATTAGCAAATCGCGAGAAATATAAATTCCGTGGTACACTACAACAAAAAATTATAGGTGGAAGAATCAAAAGATAAGGGAATCTCCCAAGCAGGTAACACCGCCCAAACAGGTATGGAAGAAATTACTACCCAAATAGGTACGAAAGGTATTATTGCTGAAACATGTACGAAAGAAGATACTCACGAGAAGGTGAATCAAGTCACCACGAGAGATGCATTGGACTACACGGATGTAGATTCTATACCGGACATCATTCATGAACCGGAGGAAGACGAGCATATCAAAACAACTACGGAAGAGCTCGAAGCTGTTCCATTGTTTTAACAAAAACCTGAACAGAAAGTGTATATAGGCACGAGGCTGAGCCCCGGTCGAAGAGGTAAGTTAATTGATTATTTAAAGGCTAACACAGATTGCTTTGCATGGTCCCACTCGGATATGACAGGTATCCCACTAGAAGTGATGACTCATAAACTAAATGAAGATCCATCCTTCGTACCTGTTAAGCAGAAGAAAAGAAAGCAAGGACCATTCAAGAACCAAGTGATTGACGAAGAGGTACAGAAACTCTTGAAGATTGGTTCGATACGAGAGGTAACGTACCCTAACTGGCTAGCTAACACTGTGGTAGTACCTAAAAAGAATGTCAAATGGAGGGTATGCGTAGATTATACTGAATTAAATAAAGCATACCCTACAAATTCATTCCCATTACCACATATAGATCAAATGATTGATGCCACCGCAGGTCATGAATTGTTAAGCTTTCTAGATGCGTATTCTGGTTATAATCAGATTAAAATGGATCCCTCAGACGAGGAAAAAACCTCGTTTATTACACATGGGGACTTATTGTTATAAAGTCATGCCTTTTGGCTTAAAAAATGCTGGAGCCACCTATCAAAGGCTAGTGACCAAGATGTTCCAGGAACATATGGGAAAAATGATGGAATTGTACATCGATGACATGCTGGTAAAATCAACACGGGCGGAAGACCATTTCCAGCACCTCTCTATTACCTTTGAAATTTTATGCATGTATAATATGAAGTTGAATCCAGAAAAATGCGCTTTTGGCGTAGAATCAGGTAAATTCTTGGGTTTCCTTGTATCAAATAGGGGAATAGAGGTAAATCCTGATCAAATTAGAGCTATAGAAGAAATACCTTATGTACTTATAAACAAAAACGAAGTTCAAAGACTAACGGGAAGAATTGCAGCCTTAGGAAGATTTATCTCGAAATCTTCCGAGAAAAGTTTTAAATTCTTTGCAGTTCTCAAAAAGCAAAATCGGTTCGAATGGACTGAAGAATGTCAACATGCTATCAAAAACCTAAAGGCTTATCTATCAAAACCTCCGTTGCTGTCAAAGCCAAAGGAGGGGGAGAGGCTGTATGTCTACCTTGCCGTCTCAGAAATTGCTGTAAGTGCAGTATTGGTAAGGGAGAATAAAGGTAGACAATCTCCTATTTATTATGTAAGCAAGACATTACTAGATGCTGAAACTAGACATCCACATCTAGAAAAGTTAGCCTTAGCTCTAATCATGGTATCTAGAAAATTAAGGCCATACTTTCAATGTCATCCAATCACAGTTGTGACCTCGTATCCATTAAGAAACATATTGCATAAACAAGAACTATCAGGAAGATTAGCCAAGTGGGCCATAGAATTAAGTGAGCATGAAATAATATATCAGCCTAGGACTGCAATCAAGTCTCAGATCTTAGCTGATTTTGTCCCTGACTTTAGTAATAGCATTGTCCCTGAAGTGGAAAAAGAGTTACAACTCTTTAACGGTGCTAATCCGGGTTTATGGACCCTATTTACCGATGGTTCTTCCAATATAAAAGGTGTCGTCGTAGGCATAGTCTTAATATCACCCACGGGTGAAAAGGCACGATAGGCTATCAAATGTTATCCGATAACTAACAATGAAACAGAGTACGAAGCTGTCATTGCAGGACTAGAACTCGCATGAGAACTTTCAATCGAGCAAATCATAATCAAAAGCGACTCCCAACTGGTAGTAAATCAGATGCAGGGGACTTACATCGCTCGAGAGACTCAGATGCAATAATATCTGGAGAAGGCACGAGAGCTCGTGAGACAATTCAAAACATAGAAGGTAATACAAATACCTAGAGAGGAAAATGCAGAAGCAGATGCATTAGCTAACCTTGCAGCAGTCACAGAAGTAACAAACAAAGACAATGCAATTGCCGTTCATCTATTCCATTCAGCGATCTACCAGGACAGAAATGAGGTGACTTTCAACAATTTAACATGGGATTGGAGAAATGAAATCTTAAATTTTTTGCAGAATGGCACCGTACCTGAAGACAAGAAAACAGCTTAAGCACTTCGCCGCAAAGCTGCACGGCACTGCCTCATTCGCAACTCATTATATTGCAAGATGTTCGGAGGGCCCCTAGCAAAATGCCTCGGACCTAACCAAATGGAGTTTGTGATGAGAGAAGTCTACGAAGGACACTGTGGAAATCACTCAGGGGCGAGATCCTTGGTAAAAACCCTAATCAGAGCTGGATACTATTGGCCTAAGATGGAAGAAGAGGCCGAGAACTTCGTATCCAAATGTGACAGATGCCAAAGGTTTGCCAATAACATGCATCGACTAGCGAAATTATTGCATCCAATAATATCCCCATGGCCCTTCATGAAATGGGGTATGGACATAGTGGGACCTTTTCCAACAGCTAAAGGACAGGTACGGTTTTTACTCGTGCTAACCGACTATTTTACAAAATGGGTAGAGGCAGAAGCATTCAAACACGTTCGAGAAAAGGAAGTTAAAAGCTTCCTATGGCGAAACATAATATGCCGCTTTGGGATACCAAAGGAGATCGTGTATGATAATGGCCCACAATTCATAGGCTCGCAAATCACAGAATTCTTCGAAAGCTGGCAAATCAAATGGATCACTTCAACGCCATATCACCCCGTGGATAATGGTCAAGCTGAGTCAACGAATAAAGTCATCATCAACAATCTAAAGAAGCGGCTAGATAAAGCCAAAGAAAACTGGCCTGATGAGTTACCGGTGGTACTATGGGCATAAAGAACAACTTCAAAAACAACCATGGGAGAAACTCCGTTCGCACTTGTCTATGGCTCAGAAGCCTTAATACCCATGGATATTCGCGAACCAAGCATAAGGTTTACAACAGCCACGGAGGAAGCAAACGACGACGAATTGAGGACCAATCTGGACCTACTCGAACCACGGAGAGAAGCAGCACTAATACGGATGGCAGCTCAAAAACAAATCATAGAGCGTTATTACAACCGTAAAGCTCATATCAGATACTTCAAGGTTGGGGACTTCGACCTCAAAAAAGCCTTTCAATCAACGAAAGAAGCAGGCGCAGGAAAGCTAAGTCCAAACTGGGAAGGACCCTACAAAGTTCGAGGCATAGCTGGGAAGGGCACCTACGAGCTGGAAGCTATGGACGGCAGAATACCAACAAGTTGGAATGCCATCCACTTGAAGAAGTACTACTTCTAAGGAAAAGAAGTACCCCCCGTCAGGTATCACACGTTCGATTTTATTTTGAACATTTAAAATTTTACTAACCTTTTTAGATGATAGACATAAATCTAACCCATCATCAGATGATGATATTATACCTGCAAAGATGCGAGGAAGTAACTGAATTCCCGGTCTAGGGTTACACTTTCTGATGGGCATTTTAATGGGTTAAGCAGTCATCATCTAAAAACTATATACCTTCGAGTACCATATGTTTTTCCTTTTCAGGAAAAGGAACACAAGGAAGGAATAGTCAAGTGCTCGAGATTTCATTCTTCAAAGCTCAAAAACTTGGGGGACTATATAGTATGGAAGGCAAAGACGAAGAAAAAAAGACTATCAAAAAGTCAAAGCTCGAGCCTGAAGATCCATCTACCCAACAAGTCAAGTGATACGAGCAAAATCAAAAGAGCCAAAGACTCAAACACAAAGCCTAATCCAAAAAACCTTTGAACATGTTCAGGTTAAAAGGCAAAATGTTATCTACGAGGAAGAAATGTGCATCTTTGTACTTATTCAAAAGAAAGACTGTTGTAACCAAAAACAATTATGGATAAAAGATCATCATCATTGTACTCATTCAAAACTGTTATAACTAAAAATAGTTACGAAATCGTTGTACTCATATAGAAAACTGTTATCAAATAAAACAGGTACGGATGAAAGATCAAAATCCTTGTACTTGTTCAAAAAATTGTTATCAAATAAAACAGTTACGGATGTAAGAGCATTTCCCTCATGCTTATTGAAAACTGTTGTCAACAAAAATAGCTACGGGTGAAAATCCCAACTTGAATAAAAATTGTTACGAACGAAAAACAGTTGCTCTCTCGTATTAACTCAAAAAAATTGTTACATACGAAAAACAGTTACGAAATACAAGTGTATATCAAATCTGTTAAAAGAAAACAGTTGCAACATGAGTTTTAGACGATAGTCAAACACATGTAAAATGTTGTGAAAGTTCAAACAAAAAACTTTCCTCAGAAACATTCTTAAACATGTGAAAAATTCCTATCGCTCTATTGCATTATTACACCTTTATGAAGTTGAGACGTCTTCTTCATTAAGTATCGATCAAAAAGGGCCCTCTTTCATAAATTATGCCTACTACAAAAAGACACACATTTTATATGACACCGTGACTATTACGAAAAGGTGCGAGTAATCTAAAGCATTCTATATGGAAAACTTAGAGGTAAAACTAAAACCTCGAAAAATAAATCATGCAAAAGACTTAAAGAGTGAAACAGAAACTCAACGGAAAACAAAAGTAATACTTGCATTAATATATTAAAACGACTAAGTAAAAACTAAGTATTAACTTATACTTAGTCGTATAGAGTTTTTTTATACATTAAGGTGCCCCTAAGTTGTCATTTGGGGACTTTAAGAGATCCAAATTTAC
>MDKI01028150.1:0-17890 GCA_005239505.1 Nicotiana paniculata
AGTCTTGAGAGAATTGATTGAGTAAAAGTTGCGTATTTTAAAGACTTGATTGATACGTAAATTTCCCGTGGGATCGACTCTGGGCATAATACCCCGGATGATATTTGCAACGCCCGTTTAGTCTTTTATTAGACATAGTTGAGTGTGATCAGGTATATTATATATGTCAGTTATTTTTTCTTATTGTATGAAAAAAGAATAATAAAAAATAGTGAAAACAGTAAATAAAATTAGATTATGAAGAGAAAAAGAATATTAAAAAAAAGTTAAATGAAATTAGAAAAGAAACAAGAAATAAAGAAAATAAAAGAAAAAGGAGTTTCATGGAATTAGAAAAGGAACAAGAAATAAAGAAAAAAAAAGATTCAAATTTTTGTGTGAAATATGTTATGATAAAAATAACAATAATATGATTTGGGAAAAATAAATGAATAGAAAAAGAGAAAAAAGAAAGAAAAAAAAGAAGAAGAAGAAAACGAGAAAAAAGAAAAGGAGAAAAGAAAGAAAAGATGCATAGTAATAAAAAAAAATTGGAGAAAATCCCCCACAAATAATACTATGAGTAGGAAATATGATTAATTTGATGAGTAAAAAAATAAATAAATAGACAAAAATAAATAAATAGACAAAAATAAATAGCTTTGTTTTTTAGGGTAACTATGTCATTCACCTTATATAATAAGGGACATTTGGCCCAAGGTTTGACGCGTGGTTACAAGACCAACTTCAGCTGTTACTCTTTGTGGAAAAACTTGATAGTTCCTCAAATTCCTCCTGTTTTGGTCCATCGATTTTAATTTATGAAGAATGTTTAAATAAGAACGCCGAAAGCACATAACTCAAAGTTGATAGCAAAAAATGGTATTTCCGTTGCCGGGACTTGAACCCGGGTCTCTCGGGTGAGAGCCGAGTATCCTGACCAACTAGACTACAACGGAAGTTGCAACCTTTTACAATATCGGATATATATTACCACAACTAAGCATACCTCCAACAACGAATCTGAAAATTGTATAATCTTACGGAAATTTTGGACTTGACTACTTTGAAGACACAAAGGTAAAATGAATAGCTTACATTTACAAGAATGCCTTCAGTTTGGTTCTTAGGGAAGATGTCGCGTAGAGAGGTTGGAATTACTCAGTTTTTTTTGGGAATAAGGTTGGATCTTTGTGAATTGCCTTACAGGGTTTGAGTTGTTCCAGTTTTTTAGGAACATTAGTGCATAACTAACTTCTCGGACTGTCATTTATGCATTATAAGTCCGACTATATATTATGTGTTGTGCTTCCATGAATGTCAATTTTATATGTTATAGCATTATTTTAAGTATTAGAACGGCTAAAAATATTCATTTCTCATTGTTATATAACTATTCTATGTTTGTCATCAGTCTATATTGCTTTGTCTTGATAGAGCATCCTAGAGAAAACTTGTATCAATACAGAAAAAAGCTACTCCATTGTTACATATAACATTAAAAAGGGGAAAATTTTCATACAGCACTACACTTTAGAGCCTAATTACCCTACATAACTATAGTTTGTCTAATTATCATTCACAACTGATGTTCAATTGTTGCCAACTTATATCCCTTGTAATCAAATGCGCAGCAAATACAACCAAGACGAAATACATGCGTGTATATAAAGGATACAACATATATCGACTGTATTCGTTGCGCAACGAATACAGTCAAGGCGAAACACATAAATACATACTTTCATTGAGAGTTGAACTCAAGACCTTTGCTTACTAAGCATGGGGCTCTAACCAATTCAGTTCAAAATAATTGATCTCTTGTTTGAGTAGTAGAAGTGAAATTGCTATAAAAAATTCAAATATAGATACGAGTGATAATTTTCTAAAATTATAGCCACAAATGGTAAATACAATATATATATATATATATTCATAATTTTTTCCTTTAAAAAACGAGAAACTTACACAATTGTCCCAAATAAGTCTCAACTTACCAACCTCTAGCAATTAGTCATAGGCTTACCAAAACTAGCCAAGTACATATAAAAATTGAAAAACCTAAATAAGGTTTTTCTTTCTCAAAGAATCACATGCAAAAATCACCTTCCACATTTTGAAGCGTGATTAGCAACATTAGATAAAAAAAACGGTAAGGAAATTTCATGGATGAGGTAGCAAATAAGGTGATGAAAAAAAAAATATACAATATTCCAAAAACCTAAGCAAAAAAGGAACTTTTTCGATGGGTATAGTTGAAATTCATTGAAAACATATAAATAAGTCAATATACAAAATTTGAGGAAGATTGGAGGTGATTTGGACGGGTTTTGTATCAAAATTCATAACTAAATCGAGTTCAAAAAATTCTTCTGCGACACATGTATCAAACATGTATCATGCATGTATCTCACACACAGGTATACATGGATATACATGTGATACATAATTGATACAAATATGATACATACTTGATTCACAAATGATACACAGTGTTATACACATATCATTTTTTTTCATGTTCAGTTTTTACTTCGAATTTTTAATTCAAACCACCTTAGAACTTCTCCAAATCATCCCAAATTTGAGATTCAAGCTCCTTAAGATTTACTCAATCTGTTCTAATAACATCCATTCAAAATAAAGCTAAAATTTAATATTTTTTTGCTACAAATAGCTAATTGACTAATATTAATAATATTTTATAAATTGACCAATTTTTATAACGATCTACTTATAAATGGGCACAGCTAGCAGTTTCGCTTTAAAAAAAATGAACCGCTGTCGGGCGGCCTTTCCTCAACTAGTGTGTGCGTGTATATATGTTAAACATATTTTATACAGTGCGGACTAGAAATCACCCCTTTCTTAATCACGGATTCATGGAGATGGCCACCCAAAGACCAAGTCATCCACTATTCAGTAAACCCACAATTGTCCAATATCAGGAATGCCAGGTGTTTGAGGATTGTTTTGGGAAAAGGACAGAAATTGTGACAAAATGAAAGGACAAAAATGAGAAAAATCAAACATTAATATTGACCACGGAAACTGAACCAATTAGTACGTGCTGTAAATGTGGAAGCAAACTCCTCCCTACAATAACAGAAACAGAGAAAGGAACGTAAGGAACTAGGAAGACAGGAAATTAGAAAAGGTACAATCAAAATTTTATGTCGATATAAATTTCTGCTAAATTATGATGACACAAGTCTTCCTATTAAATATTAATTTAGTAAATCCATTACTCTATCAAATTTTGACAATCAAAACTTACTCTAATATTCCTAATGCGCCAGCTGAGTGACTCGACCATCCAACATAGTTTTCAAAATTCAATATAATCATCTTATTTATTTAGTAATTCCTCTTATATTTGTTTTGTAATTTGCAGAGAAAATGTAGCTAAAATGAAGAAGTTAGAGTGAAGAAGAAGACTCAGACATAGAGAGAAGGAGAGAAACAAAAATAGCTAAGAGATTCTTTCTGTGTTATTCATTAGTGAGGTGATTACATATATTTATACAATATACTTAGTTGGGTATATATAATTAATTAACTAACTTCCTAACAATCATTAGTTAGTTAATAACAGTTTTAGCTAAAAAAATACTAAAATACCCTTACATTATTTAACACTCCCCCTCAAATTAGGTGGTTCGAAAATGTTGATCACACCTAGTTTGGATTTCAAATATTCATTTTGCACTTTGGTTAATCCCTTTGTAAGAATATCAGCAGGTTGATTTTGTTGTTGCAACATACTTTGTGACGACAAGTCCTTGTTGAATTCTTTCTCTCACAAAGTGACAATCAATTTCAATATGCTTGGTTCTTTCATAGAAGACTGTGTTTGCAGCTATTTGTATAGCTGCTTTACTGCCACTGTAGATATTGATAGGTAACTATATCTTTGTATCAACTACCGTTAGTAAACCATACAGCCAAATAAGTTCAGCTATTGTTGTTGCTAAGCTTCTGTATTCTGTTTTTGCAGAGCTTCGAGATACAATAGTCTGTTTCTTAGACTTCCATGAGACCAAGGAGTCACCAACTTTAACTAAGAACCCTGTAAGTGATTTTCTGGTCAAAGGGCATGCAGCGCAGTCTGTATCACAAAAAGCTGTGATTGTATTGTTCTAAGAGCTCGACAGTAAAACCCTTTGCCCTGGCTGATTTTTAACATACTTTACTATTCTTAAAGCAGCTTCCATGTGTGATGTTTTAGGCTATTGAAGAAATTGACTAAGAGTTTAAACTCCAAATGTTATGCCTGGCCTTGTTACAGTTAAATATAGTAGTTTTCCTATTAGTCTTTGATAGGAAGTTTGATCAACTAACTTGTCTTCTTCTTTTGAACATTCTGCCTTACCAATGTAGTCATCATACTGTTTAGAGGTTAATTTGATGCTGACATCAATTGAAGTCATTGCTAGTTTGGCTGCAGCTAATCCAGCTTCTGAAATTAATTCCAAAGCATATTTTCTCTGACACATAATTATTCCTTGATTGGACCTAACAAACTCAATTCCTAAAAAGTATTTTAGCTCCCCCAGATCTTTCATTTTTAATGCATTGTGCAGTAGATTTTTTGTTTCCTCAATCAATTGGGTTGTCACCTGTGATTAACATATCATCTACATATATTATAATTATAGTAGTACCTTCATTTATTTTTGTGATGAACAGGAAATGATCATACTGCCTTTGTTTGAAGTTGAACCTCAACAATGCTTCACACAGTTTTACATTCCATTGTCTAGGTGCTTGTTTGAGCCCATTCGTTGAGAGTTGAACTCAAGACTTTTGCTTACTAAGCGAGGGCTCTATTCAAAACAATTGATCACTTGTTTGAATAGTACAAGTGAAATTGCTATAAAAATTTAAATATAATCACGAATGATAATTTTCTAAAATTATAGGTATAAATAAATGCAGTATATATATTCATTATTTTTTCCTTTAAAAAAATGACCCGCTGTCCGCGCGGCCTTACCTCAACTAGTGTGTGTATATATAGTAAACAGATTTTATACAGTACGTACTAGAAATCACCCCTTTCCTAATCACGGATTCATGGAGATGGCCACCCAAAGACCAAATCGTCCACTATTCAGTCAACCCGCAATTGTCCAATACCAGGTTGCCAGGTTTTTTGAGGTTTGTTTTGGGAAAAAGACAGAAACATTGTGACAAAATTAAAGGACAAAAATGAGAAAAATCAAACATTAATATTGACTACGGAAACTGAACCAATTAGCTTCGGTGTGCTTAAATGTGGAAGCAAACTCCTCCCTACACTAACAGAAACTGAGAAAGGAATGGAAGGAACTAGGAAGACAGGAAATTAGAAAATGTACAATCAAAATTTATGTCAATATAAATTTCTTCTAAATTATGATGACAAAAGTCTCCCTATTAAATATCAATTTAGTAAATCCATTAAGTATTAATATTAATTGATTCTAAAGAGGTAATTACTCTATCAAATTTGGACAGTCAAACTTACTCTAATATTCCTAATGCGCCAGCTGAGTGACTCGACCATCCAACGTAGTTTTCAAAATGCAATATAATCATCTTATTTATTTAGTACTACCTCTTATATTTGTTTCGGCAACAATATAGACAAATTAGGAACTTCTTTTGTTCCTATAGTTAAGGATTAATGTAATTGTCTTTTGGAACAATGCGAATCAGTACATGGTCATTTGGAAAATTTATACATACATAGTGCAATATTGTATTCAAATTAAACGTGATAGGGTGCATATAAAGTTTGAAGTTGTCACTTGAATTCTTTATATACCATTACCCGTGACAAAATTTGCTAATTATTAGTTATAGAAGATAATATATATACAATTTGTTATCTTTATGATGCGCATGTATATATTGTTTTCCCTTTAAACGTACTTGTCCCTTTAGATATGTATAATGGGACTAATCTCACCAAATACTTATTTTAGTAGTAATAAATTCCAGACTTTCCTATAAATTTGAGAAAAAAGAATTTTAGTATTCATGGTTCTAAAAGTTGACCGTAGTGCTTATCGGGCTACGAAGACGGTGTTCTTAAGTGTTGATCAAGATAAAGATCGAGTTTGGATAACCCGATTCGTCCGAATCAAGACCACATATCTGATTCCGGTCGAGAAATGTAATTCCCTGAGGAATGAAACATAAAACGTAAGCTAGACTTCGATTCAGGTACTTTACTGTTTTGCTTTCTTTATTTCTTCGCTGACTCATGTTCCCTTCTCATGATGTAGCTTCTCCTTGGTTTCCGGTGCAATTCTGGATCTCGAAGGCTGGGTTCGGCAGCTAGCCTCCACCTCTACTTACACCGAACGCAGCTGGCACGATTTGGCCGAAGGCCGATGGGAAGCCAAAAACCACGGTGAGTTCCTTTGCTTGTACATCAAAGTCTTCCTTGTGCTATAATCCTTACTAACTTGATTCCTTTACGTGCAGGCCTTGGTGAGAATGTGGTCATGACGCCACCTCCGCCCGGGGAGGAGGAGGCGTTGAAGCCGAACAAAGAGAGGAAGAGGATGAGGACTTCCCCTTCCGCTACTCCCAAGCCAAGAAAAAATAAAGCTTGGAAGCCGATAGTCAAGCCCTCTGCTCCTCGTGTCGATAAAGGGGGTGAAGACGACGACTGCCAGCTGGTAGCTCGAAGCACTGAATCTGTAGAGCTGATGGGGCTCGAGGCGGCTCCTCCTCTGTGCTAGGGAATTTCGAAGGAGGGTCCGAGCAAAGTACCCGAGAAATTGGGTGGTGAGGATGCCCTCCAACGTGATATCCAGCCGACAGATGTCCTCGAAGGGTCTAGCCCCGAGGCCCTTCAGAAAGAAGATAATGTCCCAAGTGATTCACATGGGATAATCAACAATGGTGACTCGCCGCTCGGTCCCTCATTCCCCGAGGGGCAATTCCATGAAGCTCGAGCCATGAGTACTCCTGATGTAGGTTAGGCCCATGATGGGAATGACATATTCCGGGATTTCTTCGTCGGAGTCGATGATGGTCTTGAGATAGATGCTTCATTCATGTTTGACGAGGCCTAGCGGTTTCTGAAGCAAGTAAGTTTATTTTCTTCGTATTTATATTCATGTTTACTTCATATTTCGTCAAGCCTGGCCCTTTTCTTTGTATACGGGCCATAGTGCTTCATCGAGAAGCATCTTCAAAATCCAAGGCCGAGCTATCTCGGTACGAGGCAGAGCTCAAGAAGCTCGTAGAGGAGAAGGATGGCGTCAAACTACTCTACGTTCAAAAGGAGCGTAACTTCTCGCAAGTCTTGCTAAGTGTTAGCTCAAATTTGTCAACTAACCCTTCATTTTTGCAGTTTCAGCGGAAGGGTGAGCTGGTGGAGCAGCTTCAAGAGGAGGCCAAAATGAAAGAAACTGAAACTCTAGGCTGGAGACAGCATATGAAGCGCCTCACCTTGGAGAAGGACACACTTCAGGCCCAACTGGCATCAGTCGAAAGCCAGCTCCAAGCTGTAAGGGAGGAGAACTCTGCCCGAGACTAGAAGGTTGAAGAGCTCGAGGCTAAGCTGGCCACCGAGCTTTCAAAGGCTAAACATGAGGTAGAGGCGCTTGTGGCCTCTTACCGAGCTGATTCTGAGGCTGCCAATCTTCAGGCATAGGAGATGTCCGTTGCAGCTGACATTAGATTGTCGTGTGCAGTTGACCATGCTAGGAGGAAATCTCGGAGAGAGGCTCTCGAAGAAATACACACCCGTGGCTTCGATCTCTCGGCTGACATTGAAGATGCCAAAGTTTTGGAAGCCGAGGTCGCTGCTTTGCTTTCCTATGAAGAGGAATCAGCTAGCGGGTCCGAGAGTGGAGAGGGCGATGACGAGGCAGTTGAAGAAGCGTCTCCTGAAAATGTGGTTCCCAAGGACGTGGCTCCCGAGATGGACTAGGCCTTTAGGATTTTTTTCTTTTTTCTTTTTTATCTTTTTTTGTGTAAAGCCTTGACCGGCCTTTTGTACAACATATTTGATATGTAATGGAAAGTTTTTCTTTGAAGCCTTCATAAATTACCTTTTCATGCCTTTGTACGTTTATTTGCCTTCGTTGAAATTTTTTATTGTTGTAGTTCAACTTGTGATTGAAATAAATCCTTAAGCTTTTCCTTTTTACGAGGGCAAGTCCTCCAGTTCGAAACTTGTTCGAGACCATGTCTCGGGGATGATGATGAGTTATCTTTAATAACCAAGTTCGAATGAATCTTGAGTTTTAGGATAAAGTGAACCCTTAGGTTTTCGTCAAATGATTGTTAAGTATTTCAAGCTCACTGCTATATACCCTCTAGGTGAATCTTCAAGCTGTAGTCGACATTTGGTTGAACTCGGAATAACTGAACCCTTGGGTTCGAATCGAGTGAGAGCGAGCTCTAATTGTATTGGCCCTTAGGCTTTTTAGATCGGCCTTTAGGCTCTTCATATTGGCCTATAGGGTCTTTAGATCGGCCCTTAGGCTCTTTGAATTGGGCCAATTCGGTCTCTGAGAATGGCTATTATTTCCCCCTTTTCGGCTAAAAGACTTAGTGAAAATGCCTTAGCATGTGTTTTTTGTACCCATTGGGTTTTTCGAGGGTCCAATGATAGGAACCCTATTTTTTCTAACTTGTTTATGTTAAGATAATTTGATACCTCTTGAGGTTTTCTCGAAGGCTGATATTATTGAAGCCTTTAAATTATTCGAGGGCTAATTTTATCGAATCCCTTTTTATTTGCTTTGACGAGGGTAGCCTTATTTAACCGGTTTTTCAAAGTATTTGAAGGCCTTTAGTTTATGGAGGAAGTCGGACGTCTCCGAGCCGCATTTATTTCGGTCGTAGCCTTTAATGTGACCGTAGTCTTTAATATGGCCGTAGCCTTCAGATATGTCTCTTGGACTTGTTCCCCGATAATGTTTCGAACTTGTTCGAAACGTTAGTCCTCGAGTGTGATGGCCTTGGCCTATATATCATGGGGTACCTCTTTGAGGTCTTGTGATTTCAAACTCTGATAGCTCGAGTATGCAGTCCCCGAGTGTTCGAGATATGCTTGTACTTGGCCCTTGAGCCATTTTTCATAAGTGTTAGTTCTGCACAATAGATCATAATCATAATTACATGACTCGTATAGTAGATATTCTACATCAAACATGAGATATTCGATAAAAGAGAATGATTCTTTGTATTATTTATACATGCGTACATGTTTTGTTGTCGGGACTCGGCTAATCTATATGGACACGGTTCATCCGACCGTTTGGCCCATTGAGAAATTCTTCCTATCGAGACCCATTGATATATAACATCCAAGGGTCATGCCCCCCAGTAATCGAGGTTGATTGCAAAGAAGCTTTAGATATTGTTGAATTATCCTCAGGTAGAACATAATTATTGCCACGTTAAAAACCTCACCGGAAAAACCCATTTGGGATCAAAACCGATCTAAGGGAAAAAGAGTGCAACACGTACTTCAAAACCTGAGGTCTCGATTTCTCGGATCGGATTCCTGCAATAAGTTGGTTTCGAATACTTAAGTAAATGAAAGAAAAGAGAAATTCATACCTTAGCAATAGTACCGCCTGAGGAGTGATATGTTCCAATTATTCGACAATGGTTCGCCGTTCATTATTCCGAGCTTGTAAGATCCTTTCCCGATTATGTCGAGGATTTGATAGGGTCCTTCCCAGTTAGGACCGGGCTTCCCTACATTAGGGTCTTGAGTGTTGATGGTGACCTTTCTTAGGACTAAGTCCCCGACTTTGAAGTGTCGAAGATTGGTTTTTCTGTTGTAGTACCTCTCGATTTGTTGTTTTTGCGCGGCCATTCGAACGAGTTCTACCTCTCGTCTTTCGTCCAATATCTCGAGACTAGTGTTCATGGCCTTGTGGTTTGATTACTCTGTCTCATATCGGAACCTAGCACTACGTTCTCCCACTTCAACTGGTATCAAGGCTTCGGATCCATACACTAAGGAGAACGGAGTTTCTCCCGTACTGGACTTCGACTTTGTTCGATAAGCCCATAGGACCTCGAGTAATTTTTCTCTCCACTTCCCTTTGGATTCGTTTATCCTTTTCTTCAAGTTTTGCATGATAGTATTGTTCTTCGATTCGGCCTGTCCGTTCCCACTAGGGTGATATGGTGTCGATAACATCCTCTTTATTTTGTGATCTTTGAGAAATTTCGTTACTTTACTGCCGATGAACTGTTTGCCATTATCACACACTATCTCAGCGGGTATCCCGAATCGGCATGCGATGTGACCCCATATAAAATTGATCACTTCCTTTTCCCTAACTTTTTCGACGGCCTGTGCTTCAACCCATTTAGAGAAATAGTCAGTCATAAATAATAGGAACTTAGCTTTACCTGAGGATGATGGTAGAGGACCAACAATGTCCATTCCCCATTTCATGAATGGCCATGGGGATATGACCGAGTGAAGTTGTTCCCCATCCATTCCCTTTAAGATCGGTGGTGCCCCCGGTATCCGATCAATTCGAGAGTTATAAGTTTCCACCTTCTTGTTGCTGGCTTCGATTTATTTTTCTCCTGATTCTATTCTCTTAGTAAGCTCCTCGAGCATCCTCATTATAGCCGGGTCGACTGTCGAAGTATTATCACACGATCTTTCAGGCACTGGCTCAGCACAGCGAGTAGCCTCGTTTTCGACCCTATTCGGTGTCCTGTGCTGGTTTTGCAACTGAGCAATGGCGTTTTGTTAGGCTTGCAGCATTTCAAATATAACATGGAGGTTGACACCTTCATCTCCTCTGCCCTGAATACCTTAACCGTCAGTTTGACCCTCTCTGCGTACGCTTCCAACGGGGTCCCCATCTAAATCCGCATTCAAAGCAACATGCGAACTGACATCGACCGGGCTGACGGGTGGTGCTCCTCCGAGGTCAGCTTGTGGCACCTCGATTCCTAGAGCGATAACATTCTCGTTCTCTCAGTGGAGTCCGAGACCGTTGTCACCATGTGTAGCTGTGTTTTGTGAGTTCGACATGATTTAACCTGAAAACAAAATTCTTGACAAGAAACATGTGTAAAATAGTGTGTTATACCAGAATTAACACTGAACAATAACTATTATCCTTAGCCTCACGGTGGGCGCCAAACAGTTTACCTCGAAATACGAGTAACAATTAAACTTGTAATGTGGTTATAAGGATACATGATCTGATTCAATGTCAATTGACAAATTACTAGATAAATAAATGAATTAAACGATTAAAACAAATCAAATCAGTGTAATTCCAAGTTATCGACCCCGGTTTGGAATAGGCTCGAGATAAAGTGCCAAGAACAACAAGAACAACAAGAATAAGAGCAATACGAACATAAATAACTTGTAAGCAAGTAGAAGAGCAAAGTGTTTATTATTTCTCAGTAATTGCGTGTATGATTCATGTGTCCTACAAATGAATAGAGTTCCTCTTTATATAATTGAGGAATCCTAAATAAGGTATAACTCTAATTTCGGAAGTAAAATACATGATTGATATCAATAACCGTTAATGGTTCTGCCCATTCCGAGATTCTCGCCGAGATTGGTGGTCGATTGCGAATATCTCGTTATTTCGTTACTTCGGTGTCAATTTAGCCCGATATCGATCCCTCAGTCTATGTGTTGTTCGAGCTCGAGCTTGCTTCGATACAGACTCACTCTCAAGGCAGACCCTCGAGCCCGTAAAATCGGGTGTGGTCGATTTTAACCGCATACAAGGAAGTGATAAATAATATTTTAACTTAATATGACTATAAATCCCCTTTTTTCAATATTCCGTACAACCTCTAGGTCATCCACAAGCAGGTTAACATCTCCCAATAACCAACGAAAAAAGATGAAAAAATAAATCATGTTATGAAAAGGAAACTTGGTTGGAAAGCTTTAAAATTAGGCACATACTTTTTAACATGCTTTTAATAAAGGTTTGAATAATCTTAGCATACATCGTATGACGTCTGTATATTGATTAGTACGTGATAAATATGTTTAATTATAAGACAGCCGCCTTCTCCAAAATGTTTTAATATTCCAAAACAGACTACCATGCACCTTGAATATTCTTCTTAAACTATAATAAATAGAGCTCTTCTTTCTCTTCTTTTCAGCATATCCTCCAAAAAGGGGGAAAACAACAAGAAATGGCTCTCACTAAATTCTTCTCTCATTTTTACGAACTGATCAACATTTTACTCTATTCATGGCTACCTAAAGTGCTAAGGTTTCTAGTGCTGGTTTCTCTAGTTTCAATCAGTTTATTCTTACAGAGACAAGAAAAACACAAGTACAGGAAAATAATAAACAACATGAGCTCTAAATTTGTGTACAAAAAAAGGAAGTTAATTGGGTTAGCTGCTACAGAACCACTTGATTGTGCGATTTGCTTATGCGAATTCGAGCACGGAGATAAAGGGAGGAAGATTGGAAGTTGTAGTCATATGTTCCATGAAAATTGCTTAGATAAATGGCTAATGCATGGGAAGGGACAAAACAGTAATTGCCCGCTTTGCCGGAGCGTGATTATACCGGAAAATATGGTGGAAGATCACCGGAAAGTTGAAGATGAAGGACTGGCGTTTACTATCTTTGAGGCGGAACTTGCTCTTCTACTGCTGTCTGGCTTGAGTAGTGGATGTCGCACTCAAAGGCATTTCTAGTCACAAAGTTGATATTACATTCTAATTCTTTTATTTACTACTCCCTCCCTCCTTATTTACGTGGTGATGTTTGACTTCATATTAAGTTTAAGAAAAAAATAAAAGTTTTTAAAACTTTGTGGTTTAAAACCAGAAATAAGCCATAAATATTTGTGTACGGTGGTAAGTCATTTAATTAGAATAAAATAGGAGGTTTAAAATTGAATTATTTTTAAATAAAAAATTATGGCATTCTTTTTCAAACTGACTCAAAAAGAAAGAGTGCAACATAAATTAAAAATACGGGAGTAATATTTTTCATAAAATAGGTACTAGCTAGAGAGGATAAAAAAATATTCTTTTTGTACAGGAAATAATTGTATTCTTACTTGTGGAAAACATAATTTTCTTTGATGTAATATAAGGATTGGTTTTGGCTTTGGGAGGGACTTACCAATAAATTTCACATTTTAAAACTTGTTATGGACTTTCGGTTGTTCTTTTTACTACTACTACTACTTATTCATTTGGGGTTATTTTATCCAATTCTAAATTACTAATGACATCACGAATTGAGGACCTTCATTTGGTTAAGAGTCCATTATAATTCGACATGTGTAGGTTGTTTGATTAGTTGTTCACTACACTAGTGTTTTGCAGTGTCAAAAGGTCTTGAAGCACTTAGCTTAGACTCTTCTTACGTCTTATATACGTTTCTTTCTTCTTCTCTCTTCCCCTTCCCCTTCCTTGGCACACTGGAATAATTATTACGTCCTGCAATATTACGTCGGTATTATATCCGTAGTATTAAATTATGATGATGTTGTACCCTGTAGTATTGTATGTTGAATTTGTCGTACGGTAATTGACATCAGTCCAAGGAAAAGATTATTTGGAGATTATAAGGATTATGCTATTTATAACAAGCGATAAGTAAGTGTCATGAAAGATAAAGGGTACACAAATTAAAGAAAAAGAGTTTCATAAAAGGTGGCCGATTTGGGATAAAATACGGGTCGAGCGATAATATCCGATATTTACGGACTAGTACCATATGACCATAATAGTAGGATATATAAAGTATATTAAAAATAAAATAGAATTTTAAATAATTTGAAATAATTTTTAATTATGCGGGTAATTGATTAATTACCGAATAACAAAATAATACCTAATTAAATTAATTAATTGTTGAATAAGACCAAAATTCCACGTGACAGTAAACCACTATACCAACTGTATGACTCTTAGCCATAATTCATGACTAAGAGTCAATTTTAAATAGTGCCAAGTCTTAAGACCAGTAAGTGTCTTAAGAATGTTTTAAGCACTTTTTAAATAGGTGACAATTGTATGTAAACTTTGGTAAGTCTTCAGAATGTTTGTAGTCTTTATTTGTAATTTACAACTCTAGTGTGAATTGCTATTTGTTAAGGTTTCTCAATATTCTTGCAATCAAATAAATATGAGAATATGAGAATATGAGAATCACACCTTCATTCTTAAGAAACGTGATTAGCTCAAGATTTTTAATAGTAACGTGAGGCTTCTATGACAAAATAAGGATGATTATATTCAGCAAGTAACAGATCTGAAGCACAATTTCATACGAAATTATACTGCATAATAGCAACGGGATTTTATGATTCTAAGGGAGTACAGTGCAATCCTTCTCAAGAATATCATGCGGTTTGTTCCCTGTTTCGATCTCGCTGTTACATGTTTTGTCATAATCAATGTGTGTTAGAGGTATTTTCAAGAGAATCGGTTCAGGTATGTTAAGGTTATTCCTTATTTCTTTTGGCATAGTCCAAATTATACTGAAGAAACGAGCAAATACACAGTTTCTATCAATTACTCTATTCATAGAAATAGTAGGGGTGTCTATACTCTTGATTCCCCATGAGAATATTATTATCTTCTGTTTATGGGTCTCGAAAATACGTATGTTAGTAAAGTTTATTTCATGATATTAATCAGAGGCATAATGACCTTATGACGCACCGAGAGATTTTATTGACGTATTTCATATGCATTTCATGCATTTACATATGCACATTGACCCATGACCAAATGGCGTTATATACACGTATATACGTAAATATATGTATATGGGATATGGGAAAAGGTTACGGCGTTATATACGCACCACCACCTGATCAGTTGGTATATGATGATGATGTTGCCCACAGTGGCTGAAATATGGTTCAAACGGCGTTATATACGCATATATATGTATGTATATTCAAACGGCGTTATATACGCGTATATATGTATGCATATATATATGTATATGGGATATGGGAAAGGTTATAGCGTTAAATACGCACCACCACCTGATCAACTCGTATAGGATGATGATTTTGCCCACAGTGGCCGATATGATATGATGGGATGACTTCAGAGGCTGATGATGTTATGAAACATGTACCTATGCACGACATGACATTCATATGCATATGCATGACGCTAAAAGTAATTTATAATTTCCAAAGCTACTCAGGCTTACAGGTTGAGTCATGTGCTCTATATTTCTTCCATGTCTCTTATGCACTTATTTATGTGCCTTACATACTCGGTACATTATTCGTACTGACGTCCCTTTTACCTGGTTCATGCCCACAAGGTCTCGATAGACAGGTCAAGAGCCCTCCAAGTAGGCTATTAGCTCAGCGGAAGATATTGGTGCGCTCCATTTGCTTCGGAGTCGCTTGTTTGGTTAGTATGATTTAGACGGGTATTGTTTGGTATGGCGGGACTCTATCCCGACCTTTGTGAACATTATGTATTCTTAGAGGCTTGTAGACAGATGTCATATACGTAAAAGATTGTATGGCCTTGTCGGCCTATGTTCAGTACACTGTCACACCTCCTTTTTCCGACAAGGGTGGGATATGGGAGTTTTTCCAATTTAAATGACATTATTCGGATTTGGGATCTATTTATTGGTTTCAGAGTCGCCACCCGGATTTTTTACGGTGTTCCGGGACACCATTTATTTATTGAAATCCCAAACCGAGGAAATTTTAACTCTGTTTAAAATGTCTGCGACTAGAAATCCGAGTAAGGAATTCTGTTAACCCGGAAGAAGGTGTTAGGCACTCCCGAATTTCGTGGTTCTAGCACGGTCGCTTAACTATTATTATTTGGCCTAAATATTCTGATTCTTTACATATTTTTTCCTATTGTGCTTTTAACCTTTTTTCACTTTTTAGCTGCTTTTAATATTTATGGACTTATCTTGAAAACAAGTCACGATGGTGTGCACTTGTCATTTTTAGACACATTATAATTACGCCACCTGAAATGCACCGGTAATTATAACATGTGATTTTTATTATAGTTTGAAGTTGAAGACGGGGACATGAGTTGTCGCGCCCGAGGGTAGATTGAGTAGTCAAGACTATGATCGTGACGACTTTATAATGCCTATTTGAGGCGCTGTATGATTATTCTTTAGATTTTTCTATTCTTGAAATGATATTTTGGTTTTTTTTTTGTTTTTAAAAAAAAATTAATTAGGACGTTTGTGGATTTATCTTAGACAAGTTACGAGGAAGTGCACTTGTTCGTCTTTTGGACACATTGCAAACACGTTACATGAAATGCACCCGTGATTGTTGTGTGCAATTTTATTTATTATTTAGAGTATAGGGTCGGGGGCATGAGTTGCCACTCCCGAGCGTGTATTATGGTGATTTTTGAATAGTATTTGGTTCTTGACCGAATTTTCCCAAAACTAAAAGTATCATTCTGCCTAGAGGACTGCCTAAAATGACATTAATTAGCCTAAAGGACAACATATTATGGGCTATGGCCGCATTTAGCCCTGAATTATTTCAAATCTTTTTGGCCAATCCTACTTCGGCTATTGAACAAAAAGGATTTGTGTAATTTGAACTAAACACTACTGGACACAGGTATAAACAGAAACATTGTAGTCTGAATGATAATTGGGAGAAAATCTGCACATTTAAGGTTGCTTTCCAGTTATCAGAGAGACATTGTTTGGGAAAATTTTACTCATATGGATCAAGGATTCACTAGATTAAGCACAAGTAAATCGCGAGGTATTTAAGGGCACAAGTTATTTAAAAGAATGAATTTTAAAGTTTTAGACAGATTAGTCTTAAAACTCAGATCATGCAAATTCTAAATTCTTTCGAATTTATAATCTAGAATTTCTTTGTGATTTCTTTTAAAGGAAGGATTTAGCGTGAACATGCTTTATTAGTTCAGACTTGGTCGTTTAAGACATAGATTACTATAATCGAAATTCATTCGTAGAAATATGCATACATTGATTTCAGAGAATTTATAAGATGCGGGATGAATTGAGAGCAATTAAATAATTCTGACTTATATTGAAGGTCACTAAAATCAGAAATAGTTGTTTCCAAATCAATAAGTGTTTGTAAAATCCTATGCATGCTAATTTTGAACATACAATCCATTTTTAACTACTTTCATCATGCTGCTCTTCGAAACAGGGATTGGATTATAAATTTACTAACAACCTACTTTTCAGGGAAAAGAACAAACACGAATAATAAGAAGAATTTAAATATATACAGTCCAGTCTTTAATTACAATGATTCTGAGAGTGAATATAATTAATTACACTTCGACTGCTACTGTCAACATGAATTTTTGGAAGGCAGAAAAATTTAAAATGATCGATCTAGCTAAATTGTCTTGAATGCTTTCAAAGCCATGTGTTCGAGCTTTCATTTGTGGCCTGTAGAACACCTCAATTAAATGAGTGTGTTATGCACCCATTGGACTAAACAAGACTATGCTAGGAAGTCGAGTATGAGTCGGATGATGCTTATACTAAGCTAAAAGAAATAGAACTCCTCGTGTATTCTTTAATGCAGATAATAAATCCAAAAATCTATTATTTGGGAGCAGTAATCAATAGATCTTTAAACATTTACAGGACGAATCATATCATGAAGGAGGTTGGACTCATCCTTTACGATGTTTTTACACTATTTTTACCAAAAACAGGTTCTGGCCTCTTATAGGTTGAATCTGACCATAAAAGAGGGGTCAGGTTTATCTCTATAGAGGTCTTATTCAACTCATAATTGTGCCATAGTTTTAATTTTTAGGCATTTTAGAGTATGAATCTGACCACTTCCAGGGTTCAGATTCAATGTTCTACAGCCTTTGTCGATTGTTCACTTCATACCTTTAAGGGTGGTAACCTACTGTTTAAGCACTTAACATGGGGTGAATTTGACTATCAACA